>VDFB02172699.1:0-18550 GCA_007258455.2 Sequoia sempervirens | reverse complement strand
GAGGCACAAAATCCTCGTTCATGGAAACTGGGTACAACATCATAGTACAACTCCACACCATTCCCAAGACAATTCACAAATTGAACCTCTACACAAAACATCCCACTCTAGAGAACTTCTCTGGAAGACTTACATAGACCCTTAACCCCATTTTCCCAACATGGAAAATGAAAGAAACATGATAGAAAAACATTCCAGGCAACTCAATATCTAATGTTAGGGTTTCCTAAACCCAGTCAAACACAGTTTTCAATCTTGCATTTACTCAATCAAATACATCAAATTCACTTCCCAACATTGAAGTATTTACAACCCAATCATCTACTCTAAATTTTACAAGTAACTTCTCTAATCAAATTATTCAAATAAATACAGCCATTCAACTAAAATAATCAATCATTTTTCTAGTTTCACGATTATATTCCCTAAGTTTTACAATCATGTTCCATAATCCAACATTTAAATAAATAACGTCATCGGATTAAGATTAAAACAATCTTTTATTCTAAGGTTCACAATTAGATTCATATTCAAAGCATCTTAATAAATGCATAATCAACTATTTTAATAATTAAACATTTAATTAAATTACTTGATCTATATTTCCACATAGTATCAATAACTTAATCAAAATCAATATTTTCAATAAAACCTTCGATCATACGTCAATTGCATTTCCCCTTTATCAATGCGATATTCATTTAAATATGTCAAGTGAAATATCATTATTATTTTTATATACTTAAATTCTATTTTGATATCAATCAACTAAT
This sequence comes from Sequoia sempervirens, assembly GCA_007258455.2. Lineage (NCBI taxonomy): Eukaryota > Viridiplantae > Streptophyta > Pinopsida > Cupressales > Cupressaceae > Sequoia > Sequoia sempervirens. The sequence goes on along the minus strand of VDFB02172699.1, from coordinate 17,777 downwards.
TTAAATTCCAATTTCTCAAATCATTTAATATATATACTCATTTAATATATATATATATATAAACTATTAACAATAACCAAATTATTTAAATGCACTTATTATATAATATTAAATATTTTATTTATATATCTAATATTAAATATTATATATATTATATTAAATATTATATATATAATGTTAATTGTTACATATATAATATTAATATTCTATATATATAATATTAAATATTAAACATATCATATAAAATATAAAATATATTAAATACTAATTAATAAAACTAAAACAAAAATAAAAAAAATGAATTGTTTTTTTTTAAAACAACACAGGGCTGAAGCACAAATTTCTGTGGGCCGCGCAGCCCAAACAGGGGTCGCAGCCCCTGTGTAGACTGCGAAGCCCTCAAGGCTTCCCACGCGGGGGTTGTTACCCAACAGCCTCCCCCACATGGGGCACAACTGTGGGCTGGGCGCTAGCTGGCTCCACATCACGGGCCTATCAAGGCCATGGGCAAGCGCCTAGCCCAAAACAAACCCTCGTGATAAATTTCTTTTTCTAATTTAAAAATTTTGTTTTTTTTTTAAAATGACCGGGACTTAATGACGATTTTTATCTCAAGTGAAAACAAAAATTTAATTTAAATTTTATTTTCCAGTAATATAATTTCGTTTGGAAATGAAAAAAAACATTTTTTATTAACACAATTTCGTTTAAAAATGAAAACGAAAAAAATCAAAACTCTGTCCTGTAAAACCCAAAACGAATCTCACATAGCAAACCTTCTTTTTTTTTAAAACAAATCTTTTAAGAAAGGTATCTAGCTTTCATAAATTTTATATGCAAAGTAATACTGGTTATTCATAAGAATATATTATTTCACATAGCCCAAATTAGGCAAATCATTTCCAGAAAAAAAAACATACACAGTTAAAACTAAATTCCAAATGAAGATAAAAATTTCTCAAATACCCAATAAGGTATTCTGGTTTCCTTTGTTTCATTTTTTTCATTTTCTACAAGATTCTATTCATTTGTCTTCTAGATTTCAACAAGATTTTGCATTTTCACAAACAAGATCTAATATGGATTTTTATGATTGAAATTCCAAACCCCAGAAAATATTCACACAGCATAACCAAGATTTTCAACAATCTAAAACAAGGATTTAAGGAAATTTCAAAATGAACAAAACAAGAAAAAAAGGAACCTGATTTTTCTCCAAACTTGAAGATTCAAACGGAGTTTTCAACTCCTCTTCAAATCCAGCTCAAGCACACCTTCAATCTCCTTCACAAATCCAAATCAAAACCACCCACCAAATTTTTTTTCTCCAAATTGCAAGATCAAACTTAGATCCCATGCATTTTCTCCAAATTGAAAAAAAAACCCCTCTCCCCGAATAATTTCCTCCTAAACATAATAAATCCAAAAAAATCAATAAAGCTCTTTCGCTTTCTTTTCTCAAAAATCCTCTTCCCTTATTGGTCCTTTTTCCAGCTTTTAAAAGCACAACTTATCTACAATTTTAATTAAAATAATTTATTTAATCAAGATATTATCTACACAAGATTTGCTAAATTAATATTAATAAAAATATAATATTTAATTATCTTCATCAATATTAATTTTAAATAATTATTTACATTTTCAATTAATTAAATCACTTTTTAATTTACAATATATTTAAATTTGACTTTTAACTAACTCACAATTAAATCAAGTAACAATGCAATATTAATTAATTATTTTATAAAATAAGATTAATTAATTAAGCACTAACCAAAAATTAAATAAATACTTAACAATCAAACTACATAATGACAAGGACAACACTTCAGTCATGACACCACAACTTACAACAGGACGACGGACTTGGGACGGAAAACCTAGCTACTATCTCCCAATCGATTACCGTTGGTAAATGGACACGCTTAGACCTGTGAAGCCAGGTGGAGTCGATGTCATGTACCTGTCAACCTGTAACAAAGAACATGTCGAACGTGCAATATATATATAATATGATCAAACACACCGTGAAGAGGAAATCTCAAAATTGTAGGGTGCTCGCAAGCGAGTGATACAATCCTGTCCCCTTCACCAATACAGTATCACTAACTGACGCATCTAACATCAATGATATGATCAATAGCATAAACATCATTAAATCAAATATCTTCTACGTTAATCCAAAACACGCCATAAAGATAACATCAGAATAAAATAACATTACATCAAAATATAACTTTCACATCATTTAACAATTGCAATCAAAAGCAACCAAGTTCTAAGGTCAAAGCATATTCAGACACAATCATCAAATTATAATATAACATATGCATCACTAATCAGTTCACGATCAAATGATCACCAAGTTCCATAGTCACATCATAAGCATAACAAAGCATTACCAAGAAAACACTACTGATCCAAATATCCAAAACGGAGGGGTGTTATAGTTAATTTGTTTGTCAATTCTCATGTGAAATGTCATTTCAAGTATAATGATATGTATTGCTTATACAATGCTTAGAATGAATTCCTTTATCAATGTTATGCTATGAACATTTGAAATTTCTCATATTTTTAAAATTTCCCTATTTTTTGTCAGTCATCCCCTCTCATCCCCTAAAAAATGACCCAAAAATACCCTCATACCAAAAACTTGTCCTCCCGTACAGGGTACTCCCCATCCCCGAAACCCCGTGGAGCATAGAAAAAAATAAGAAAATAATATTTGTGTCAACCAACATTTTCTTTTTTATAAAGGATAAAATTCCATGTTTTGAAATATAGATTCACAACATCAATATCTAGGGCAAGGATATTTTTTCATAATTATTTATTACATATATTTCTTTTAGTTAATTTATGAAGTTATTGTAACTATAATTTGGAGATATGTGTGTGCCATATAACATAACTTGTTCTATATATATCGAAGCTCATTTTTTTTGGTGAAATAGGGACATCAATACCTAGGGGAAGGGTATTTTTTGATATTTTTTTCAATAGTTTACTATTTTTCCACCTCTATAGAATGAATAGCTTGATGTTTAGAGAAAAACCTATGTTCAGTAAAAGATGAAAATTAAACATATGATAAAATGATAACATATCAAAACTATACTTGTTGGAACACTCATTTCAGGGGCTACGATCTTGCAAAATATCTTACCAAGTTAAGTTCATTTGAAGGTGTAGCCTAGGGTTTTAAACTAATTTTTTTAAGGAAATTTTGGTGCAAAACTTGTAAAATTTATCATGTTCGACACCTTCGTTCGAAGCACCTTAAATTCAAGGTTCCTTCATTCAAATCCTAACACAGACCTTCGATTGAAGGTCACTGTGTAAAAGAATATTATTTTAAGCTTTTTCCTTCAATCGATGGTATGGTTTCAGTCAAAGGTATAAAGTGATATACATTTTCTTGAAGGTCCTTCAAGCAAAGATTTTACTTCGATTGGAGGTGCATTTTAAAAACTTCCATCCACCCATGAAAATTTCATTATCCCAAAAGTGAGACATAGTGCTACATTTTCACCTAAAGATGGGTCCTAGCTACAAGGACATGTTAAGCATGCATTTTAAAAAAATCTCTTACAAATTGAGAAAAGGAAAAATCACATTATGAAAAACCCCCCTCCAAAAGCAAAAAAACATGAAAACTAGCATGAACAAATGATGGAATGAGTGATGAATGAAGGATCAAAAAATACCCTAAAGGACTACATCTATCATAAATATACAATATATATCTACCCATAGGAGAGAATGATAGAGACTATATATTTCCCCATAGTGAAGTATCTCGAAAGCCAATGAAGAATTCTTATGACAAAAGATAATCAAATTCCTATAGGCAACATGTCTCCCCTTGTTAATAAACATGAGAACTTTTTATTTCTTGAATAATAAATTTAATAATATTATATTTTAAAATATATTATATTAAATTATTGTTTGAAGATAAAATATATTATCTTCAAACATAAATTAATATTGACAAATAAATTTATATATATTATATATACCATCTCTAAACATTTTTGTTTCCTATAAATTAGTTTAGATAATATTATATTTTGTAATTAGCCGATAGGCTATTATAGGTGGGAAAACCACCGGAAATGTTCATTGTCCGATAACCGGAACAATGTTTCAGGCCTTCCTCTCTGGTTGTGGGTATTCCGCTTCAGGATGTTAAGTGCATAATGATGATTGATCTGTTCAATTGACAGGAAAGGGGTCCCGTGTACTTTGGTCAAGCAGGAGAGGAAAGGTGTGCATCGGTAGGCATGGAAGAAACACTTACGTACACTATTCTTCCCATTGGACATTGTGGCATTTAATAAACGGATGGCGTCAACCAGATTTTGGCGTAGAAAATGTACACAAAATGCAGATTTTGGACGCTGCCTTATGTCACCAGGTATGGCTCTGGGTGCGCTTGTGTAGTTCCGCACCTTTCTTGGGGTCTCCGTTCTTGCCCTCCAATTTACTCGGCCACCAAAACTTCCCTGTTAGCAATAAATGTTGAGAAAACTTATATTTCTCTCACCTGGAGGCAAGGCGTTGTCGACATAGTTTGGATTGGAATTTGAAGTGAAGGGAAGAACAGAGACTGTTGCCAAAAGCCCTGCAGAGATTTCGAGTGGTTTAGTTTAAATTGTTGCTGAGCAATTTGGGTCAGTACCATCCTCCCAAATCTTGAAGCTTGAAGGCTCATCAGAATCTCACACTGACTTGAATTGATATTCTGTTTGGTTATGCTTGCAGTGGAGTGGAGGCATTGTAGCAGCTCTGCACGAGAGGCATTGAAGTGACACCCACCCGCGCTTCTTCCATTTGGACAAGCTCAACAATCAGTGAGCCTTCAATACCTGATTTATGTTTTACTTTTCTGGTTTTTTACTTTTCATTTTACCGGCTCTTTCCTTCTTTCTTCATCATGGCCGCCTGCTTAAACACAACATCATGCACTTTTTGCTTTGATGACAACATACGCCTTCCTGAACCGTCTGTCACCAAACCAGCTAGGTCAGGGAATTACTTTTGCCCCTGCAATCGTAGATACCACATACCCACCCTGGTTGTAGTCAGATGCCTTGATATTCTGTTTGGTCTTCGCCTCCGTTACCCTACTTTTCATGTTGTAAATATAGCACTCTAGACTGTTTCTGGCCAGATTCTTCTTTTTAACTTTTTCGTCCTGCTCTCTAAATTTCTCTGCATCAGCTATCATTTTATCTATCTCCTCTTTGCTCAGTCCTCCACAGGCGTTGGTTATTGTAATCTCTTTACTTGCTCCGCTACCCTCGTCCTCTGCAGAGGCTGCGAGAATGCCATCCTCGCTTACTTTGAAGCAAACCTTAATACATGGCACCCCACATCTGGCCGGTGGAATTCCACGCAATACAAATTTACCCAACAAATTGTTTTGTGCGATCAACGGTCTCTCTCCTTCGTAGACGAAAATACTTCCTGCAGTCTGATTATCACGGGCTGTAGTGACATATTCCTCCTCCTGAGCTGGAATTGGGGTAGCTCGAGGAACAACTACGGTCATGACTCCATCGCCAGCTTCAATTCCAAGGCTAAAAGGTGTAACATCCGTGAGCGCTAGGGTCACATCTTCATTGTTCAATGCTGCCGCCTGCACGGTCGCACCATAAGCAATGGCCTCGTCAGGGTTTACTTTGTTGCATAGCTCTTCCTGCCCAAAATTATGTCTCAGTAATTCCTGCAACTTTGTTATACGCGACGAACCTCCCACTAATAGAATGTCATCAATTTGGTCATTGTTCATGTGGGCATCCTCTAAACATTTTCTCACTATTTCCATGCACTTCTCAAATAAGTCGGCGTTCAGGTCCTCCAATTTGGCTCTGCTGAACTTTAGAGAAAATTCATGTCCCTCATGGAGACAGTCGATGTCGATGACAGTCTCTACCTCAGAGGACAAACTCCTCTTTGCTCTCTCGCATTCTGAATGAAGCCTTCGAAGAGCTTTGGCATTCCTACTCATATCCAATTTGTATTTTCTGTTGAACTTCTGAACACAGTAATTATTTTGGAGAATAATATTATATTGTGAATAACACTTTTAAGAAGTAGTATTACAATTGTAAATAATGTTATTAAATTATAAATTACACTGAAAATTATACTACTCACAAAATTAAAGGAATAATGTTTTAAATAATGTTATTTTGGTTGATTTAGTAGCAATAAAAATTATAAATGAGTAGATGTTATTGTTAAGAGGTTAATTTGAGAGTAAATATTATTAGTATTCATTGATTAGCTATTTGATGTTATTATTTTTATTTGGATGAAAGTAATTTTTAGTACGGAAAATTGAGATTTAAGGTGAACTTGTTTCCTTTAAGGTAATGATTAAATAATTTAAGGGACAATATGTTGGTGATAATATCATATAGGAGAATGCTAATATTATTTATGTCTAAATTGTGGTTAATAATAATGATAATAATATTGTAAAGTGCAAGTGTAAATATTCAAAGGGGTTTTACCCTATGTAAAAATATTAAAAATAATAATAAAATATTGGTATTATAATAAGCATAAAATGAAACTAATATGAAAATCAATATTAAAACTACAAAAATGTATTTGGAAAATTTGAGTAAAATAATAGTATTATTAGAGAAAGAATTGATAATAATAGTAGTGGTAAAATTGGTAAATTATAAATATTAAGAGAGTATCGAATACAATTAATGGTACACATTATTTTAATAATATTGTTTTATAAATAAATTAAGTTATTGTTAATTGATTAAATAATAATAAAATTACTATTATAATTTATAGAAGTAAATATTATTGTTATTATCTTGGTTAAATAATCTGGGTTTTCTCCTCAAGTAGTCATCTGAGCATAAATAGGTTTTCGTGAAAAAAAATGGTTAGTAATATTGTCTTACTAATATTAGGGCTTAGTTTGCCTTTCTCACCCAGATGTAATAAAAAATAAAATAAATGAATAAAATAATAATAAATAAATCACAATATTTTAAAATATTTATCATATTAGATGAAATAATCAAAAATGATAAATCATAATCTTTTAAAATATTTATCATAGATAAATTTAGAAAAAAAATTTAAAAAAATATATAAATTGAAAGATCAAATAAATATATGGTGTGTTGGTTTATAGGTAGCATTGTTGTTCTTTCTACAAAGGTTCAAACCCCGTTGGGGTGGTATTGTTGAATGGTTGTATCTAGTTCATAGCTCTAGTCAAAAGCGTTTACCCTTGAATAAAAAAAAAGATCAAATAAATAATCAAAGAGATATGATCAAAAAACAAATAAATATAAATTACTAAGAATTCAAAATATTTATTGTAGATAAACTAAAAGATCAAATAAATAATTCAAATATAGAAATAAATCAAAAAGATCAAATAAAAATGTTTACCATGATAAATTGAATGATCAAAGAAAAAAAATCAAAAAACAAATAAATAGTTCAAAGAGAGAGAGAGAAAGGGAGAGAGCATCAAACTTAGGGTTAGGGTTAGCATTAGGATTAGCGTTACACTTAGGTTTGCTGTCAAGTTTAGGGTTAATAGATATAGTTAGGGTTGGGGTAATAATTGGGGTTACTAGCATCAAACTTAGGGTTAGGGTTAGCATTAGTATTAGGTTTACATTTAGTTTTGTTCTCAAGTTTAGGGTTAATAGATATAGTTAGGGTTGAGGCCAGAAATATTATTATAAATAACTTAAAAGATAAATCAAAAAAGATTTGATCAAAAGGAAAAATCAAACATAAATCACAAAGATATAAATATATATTTAAAAGATAATTCAAATATTTGAATAAATAAGAATTACAAAGACAAATCAAAATGATGAAATAAAAAACCTTACCATAAATAAATTAAAGATCAAAAAAATAAATCAAAATAAAAGATAATTCAAATATTTGAATAAACTAAAAGATGAAATAAATAAATAAATAAAAAGATCTTATCGCAAAGATTTGATTAACATATCAAATAAACTAATCAAAGCTTTAAACAAGTTAAAAGACCAAGTGTAAAAGATAATTCAAATATTTGAATAATGTAAAGATGAATTAAATAAAGAGATAAACATATTTGATCAGAAAGATAAATCAGCCACAAAAGGAAACATAGAGATTTGATATCAAAGCTTTGATTAAAATATAAAATAAACTAATCAAAGATAACTAAACATATGACCCCATTTTCTTAAGTCATTTAAATAATGACAACAATAAATAAAAGAAGGATATGTTCCCGCATCCCGTGAAGAAGTGTAGTATCTAACCTAAGAAGGATTAGTTTTGTTTTTTTTGAAAGAAAGGGTAAATAATTAGGTAGAATCGAATTTTCTTTAAAAGAAAGGAAATTTCCCATTCTATAGTAAATAAATTTAAAAGATGGAAGTAAATACTGTCACTAATTAATAATAGTATTCATCATTGATGTAATTATATATATATATATATATAGGGGATGAATAAGTAGTTAGTTAAATAAATAAAGTAATGTTTTGTGAAATAGTTATTTTACATGATTTTTTTAAATATGGTTTAGTAGCCTCTACCAAAACACCTTATACTAAACCATCACCATGTTGTTGGGTAGAAACCCAACCTAGAATAATTATTTAATCTACCTAGCCCATTATGCAATGCCTTATATGCAAAGCCTAAATTATCCAATTACTAAATGTTATTTGGGGCTCACGCTAGATTTGAAAGATTTAATAATAAGCTGCACTCAAAAAAGAACAAGTCACAGTTACCTCTAGGTATTTTGGATGTAGAGATTCTTAAGTTGCCCCCCCGCCCCAACACGAATATTAAAATAACTATTTTAGAGTCAACCATTCTTGTAGTAAACTAAATTGTCCAAACTTAGACATTTAAGTCGTTGGAAGGAATTTGATTTTTACCCTCCAAGAAACTCGTCTAAAAGGAGTCACCCAACATGAACCCATCGGTATTTAAACCTTGAGTTGTACCTCATTCAAGTGTACTATTACCAATATAGTGATAGGCTTAGGAGTTGTGTTGTATAGTGGTGGCCCGCTGCGAAAGTGTTAGGTTGCTAATGTATGTTGTGAAAAAATCAAAAAACAAAATGTCAGGATTGTAACTGAATAGTTCTAGCAGTGCAAAAAATGGTCACCTAAATCACACAGCTAGGAATAAGTTAATAAGCTAAATGGGAGTTTGGGATTGATAGCCAGTTCCAAATTGCGTTTATTATAAATATCAATTAAGAGGACTTCTGTGTTGATTGATAGGCTCCAACTAAAAATCTTTCAAAAAACATTCAACTAACCTAAGACTCCCAACCTCCCTTTTATATAGATAGAAGTACTTTTAGTAAGCTAAATTGACATTAAACTCAGTTTAAACACTAGCATGAGTAGAAGCTTAATGATTGTTACAAATATTAGGCTTACATGTGCTTGAATAAATGTGCTTTCTAAAAAAAAACGTAGTCGGTGGAATTTAATAATAGTTATGTATATAGATTTTGGATTTAATTGTCCTGCTTCCTTATTGTTAAAAGGAAAATAACATCATGAATATAATCGGCATTTTAATCTATATTTATATTTTTTTAACTTGATTATGCATATAAGGGAATTTGTATGTTTGCGTATTGGTCTATGCTATTTCTTAAAAAAGTGTAGTTTAATTTAAAATCTATTCCTATGATAGATTTTTTTTAAAAAAAAAAAATGAATGCAACTTTTTATTTGTTGATCTAAGGACAATATATATGACTAATTCAACTAATACAAGACCTCCCGTCATCAATTCCAAACATGCTCGTAAAGATACTCATTATTTCATTTTACAAGCATTCCTTAGTGAAGATTTTTGTTTCCATTGTGGTTGTCATTTTCCCACCCCATTTCCAAATGTCCTTTTACAAATCACACACATGCAACTTTTATTGTTATAAAATAATCACAGTTGTTCCTATTTAAAAACTCCCCAGGTGATGGAAAACTTGCACCCACCAGCAGACATTATCACAATATCTAGCAGCTCGTCTGAGGGAGACATTACAGGATCAAAAGCTACTGATGCTCCTCCCTCACCTTCAGACTCTTCTTCTGTTGTTTGGAGTGGTGTCTACAAGAGCAATGTTGCAGTCCTCACAGAGAACATTGTGAGAGGTTGTGAAGAGACTATTGAAGATGCTAAAAAGACATGCGAAGAAGCCTTCCAAGTGGAAAACCATGACATCGAGATGGTGCAACAAGCAGTCCAAAAGTTCCATACAGCTTATTTTGTTTTGGATGTGTATTGCGACTTCCTTCGAGCAATGAAATATGATGCATTGTATGGAATGGGAAATGGTGCTAGGATTAAGGAAGATTTTCTAAAACTCCTAGCAGACATAAAGTAGCCTGTAAATAGCTTGCTTAAGATAGCTACTTGTTTTTTGTGGTTTTGGGGACAATCGTTTTTTCTTTGTGACAAAACATGACGACAACAACTTATGGCTTTTTTTTGAAGATGAGGAGCATGCCTTCCCTCTTGATATGGAATGTAATACAATGCCTACTAATCATCCAACCCCTTCTTTTCCCTAGCACAACAAGCAGTAAAAGCTTATATCTGGTTTTCGAATATCTACTATGTAGTGGGAAGAATGTACAACTCCTTCCCCCCACCCCCACTCTGCTACTTTTTCCCTTGGTCCTCTCCATTGTACATATGCATCAACCAATACGGCAATTGACTCAATGTATATCTATGTTCTACTTTTTGTCTTGTTCACTCCATGTATCTTGAACCTATTCTATTTGAACTATACACATGTATCTTTGAGCTATTGCAATCAAAACTATACATATTCCATGTATGCAACTGACTAAAAATTAGTATAGCTGATAGTAAATTGCATAGAGAGTATCTAATTTTCCTTTCCTCTCTCCACATAATGAGGTAGATGTTCATAAAAAATGTGCATAATTGAATTATTCCTAGCCATGTTGCTACTTCCACCCAACTTCAATTTAGTTGCTTGGCTCTTCTTTCGACTACTCAAATTTATCTACCAATAAGTTGCTATAGTTTGATGAAAGGGTTGTTCTATTGACTCCTTTGCACAAGTGCCTTACATCCAATACATTTGTGCAGGATTCTCTCCTTGCCTTGCACCATGGCAAGCTTGTTGACTCCAGATGCAATTAGATTGATGCATGGAGGAAATGTCACTTTGGAACCTCATGTCCAAGTCATAGCTATCTCGAGTTTTGGCTTTGAATATACGCACAACAATCGATATAGGTTGGAAATCTCTGATGGTGTGCACAAGCAGAAAGCATCGTTGCCAACTAAATATAACTCCTACATAGAATCCAATGTGCTTGTACCTGGCTCCATTATGCAACTGAATAGATACAGCTATCCTCAAACAGCTAGCACACGGTATGCTCATGATCTATCTTCTACATGGCACATGAATAAGTGAGACCTACTCTCCTCTTATATTTTGTTACTTATACTTTATCTCACTTTGAATATTTAGGTGGATTTTTATTGTCGACCTTGATATTGTCCACACAACACATGCTATTGTTGGGGAGCTAGTTTTCCTATGCACAAAACATCTTGAACAACTTGAGCACTCAACAGGAGAACCCTCTAGCTTGGCCACTTCTTCAAAAAACACTTCCGTTCCTGAAAGAATGGCTCCTCGACGTCTACTATTTGGGGTCAATCCAATCCTACCAAAGGAGGCACCACTGATAATAACACCTATCAAAAACTTGAATCCATTTCAACCAAGGTGGACTATTAAAGGTCGTGTAACTGTGAAGACTGATATACGTAGCTACACCACACAGAAAGGAAGTGGCCATATCTTCACCTTTGATATCATAGATTGTGAAGGAATTGAGACACGTGTGACATGCTTCAATGAAGCAGCTCACACCCATTGTGATAAAATTATCGAAGGAGCTACATACACATTGTCTGGAGGCACGGTTCGACCTGCTAATAGAGTCTACAACAAGCTTAATAGCGGGCTGGAAATTTCTCTTATGCCTGACTCAAGGGTTTCCCTCTGTGAAGATGATGATTCCATCCCTAAAGAGCACTACTCTTTTACACCCCTCAATGCATTGGTAAGCAAAAGCAACGGTTCAAATGTTGATGCAATTGGAATTGTCACTTGTGTACATCCATGCACCACAATCAGGAGAAGAGATGGGACAGAGGTCGCAAGACGAACCTTAACAATTCTTGACATGTCCAACACAAATATAAATGTTACTTTATGGGGGTCATTAGCCGAAAAGCAGGGTGCACAGCTGCACGAGAAATACCTCATGCGTGAATCACCAGTACTTGCTATTCGAAATGGGCATGTGGCTGAATTCAATGGAAAGGTGATCAACACCTCATCCACTACAAAACTATCGATTGAACCTCAAATAGAAGAGTCAGAACAGATTAAAACATGGTTCAAAGAAAATGATGCTACCATTTAGGCTTTGACTACTAGCTCCTTTCACATGGCCCCACCTGCTAGAAGACTGACGATCAATGCCATTCGTGAAGAGGCTCGAAATACAGCTCAACCTCTACAATGCATGTTGGTGGCAACAACACGATTCATAAAAACTGACTCATTTTGCTATCCAGCATGCCCTTCCCGGTCAAGTAACAAGCCTTGTAAGAAAAGACTGTCACAAACAAATGATGGAAAGTGGTTTTGTGGAAAATGTAATGCAATATGTAATACCTGTGACTATAGGTATATACTTCAAGTCAAGTTGCAGGACCACACAAATATAATATGGGCAATTGCATTCGACGAAGGGGCGACACAACTCATGGGCGTGCCTGCAGACAAACTATATAGTCTACAATTTGATCAAGCTGCTGATAGAAATGTGGAAGAGGTGATTAGGAGTGTCTTGAACAAGCATTATGTATTCACATTGCATTGTAACCTTGAAATGTACAATGCAGAGCAACGCTTAAAAGCAACCATTTCCAAGGTCGAACAACTAGATTACATTGAAGAGAATAGTTTTTTGCTCAAAAAAATCTAGGAAATTTGCAATGCAAAAGCTCCTCCCCCCATTGAGCCTGTTGTTGTGCCACAACTTGTTGTGGAACTCGTAGGCTCACCCTAGCCATACTATAGCCCCTGATATAGTTGCGATGCTCTCTTTACAAGTGTAGTATGACTACAGATGGTATGCATGGCAAAAAAAATTGATGTTGTACATAACTATGGCAATATCTTTTTCTTTCTAAAAAACTATCATGTTAATGCCTTTAGATGGATATAAATATGTAAAATATTGTTTCTCTTGATATACAAAAAAATGCACATGTTTGTTTAGCAGCTTACATATGCACCTTTCTCTTGTGCCTCCAAATTGTGTTCCTCCTCATATTGCAACATGCATTCGTCAACCAATTAGGAATATCTTTACATGTTCATCTACATTTTGGTTATATAAGCATTTTTTTTTCATCTGGTTTTGCTATGCTCGTATTCCTGATCTACCCTGACGTGTCCAGACCCAAATATGGCAGACTCCTCAATAGGGAACAATGCAAGTGACCCATATCAAAAGGAGGTGAGAAGACAACAAAACCGGGAAAGAAATAGAGCTTACTATGCTCACCATAGAGAAGAGATAGCTACTCGAAGGTGACTAAAAAGATTGTATGAAAGTCAAAATAGCCCCCAGCTACCAGAAGCCCGAAGACTACAAGATTGTGAGAAAATTCAAGCTTACTATGATCGTCATAGGGAGGAAATAAATGCAAAAAAGCGCAATAGATCTTTACAGAAACAAACATGCCTAGATGAACATGGAACAACATGCATCAACAATGATAACTTCATGATGGCGATGAAAAATTTTTGTCAAAGAATAGATGCACTGTCCAACCGAAAAACATGCATTGTATGCAAGGAATGTTACCCAGGCATGCACATCCATTCATCAGGTGCTAACGCAACTTGTAAGAGATGTTTCGCTGAGAGAGGCATCCATCGGTTCTCTGCACTCAACAACATGGACCCAGGAGAGCAACCGTTTGTTTTGAAAAGACTCACCCAAGTGGAGGAAATGCTCATTGCCAAAATCAGCCCAGTACTACAGGTAACCCACACTATTGGAGGCCAGTATAGATATAGTGGCCACACGATTAGCTTCCCGCAAGATATCACTAACATTTCAAAAGTTCTTCCATGAACAATACAAGAGTTGGACATTCTCATAGTTCGAAGATTGCATACAGAAGGTCATTATTATGATTGTTATGTTAGTAGAAGTCATATCAGAGATGCGTTGCAATACAAAGTCAAATATGACCCATACTATCATGATGTTGCAATAAGTTTTGAGCACTTAGAGCAATTCCCTGAAGCAAGAACAAACATATCGAATATGCTACATACCCTTGAAACCAATGAAGACATGGTCGTTCCAAGTAATGAAATTGCCTCTGATGGGGATGATATTGAACGCAGCACAGTAAACACATCATCATTTATGGCTAGACTTCCAAATAGATGCTGTGAGTTAGAAATTATTAAGAAAACATTAGACCTTGACGACAACACAAACAACATTATAGACTGGCCTGAAATAAACTCATCGCCGATAAATGAATACAATACTGAAGGGTTGCTTGATATGGCATTTCCAACACTCTTTCCAACTGGGGTTGCGCTACAAATGCAACCACGAATTAGGGAAGTGCACATGCATGAGTATGCACTCCACTTAATGAGATTTCATGACCATAGATTTGGAAGGCATCCAAGGTTCTGGTATTTCATGCTTAATCTTATGATGCGACATCGTAGCCAAGGGCTTGCTGTAGTTTTCATTAAAAAAAATGCAGAAGAGAACATGCCAACCACTATTGAGGACCTTCGAGCACACTTGAAAAATTTGCCTGACACACAATTAGCTCAAGAGCTCATGCACTTTGGCTCTTCAATGCGAGGCACAAGACCATATTGGAACAAATGTCATGCTGAACTAACAAATATGATCAACCAGATAGGGTCTCCCACTCTATTCTTCACATTAAGTGCAGTAGACACAAAGTGGCCAGACCTACAATGTTTGATATCGGATGGTGCGCCGGTAGGAATGCAAACAAATAAACAACGCTTAGAAAATGTAGTCAACAACCCCCACACCACATCATTGTACTTGCATCAGCGATTCACAGTGTTCCGTGAAGAGGTTATTGAGAAACTCCTCAATGCAAAAGATTACTAGTACAGGTATGAGTGGCAGCACCGCGGCACTGCACATGTACATGGTTTCCTTTGGCTCCATGATGCACCAAACATGGATAAACTTGATTGGGATGATAGTGTAGCAGTTCAACAGGCTAGGAAATTCTTTGACAAGTATGTCGGTGCTTGGAATCCCCATGCTGCATCAGCAAGAAACAACTTGATTTTTTGATCTTTCCAAGATGATCCTTGCTTACTAGAAACAACACAAATATTTTCTACAGACCCCTCTCATGACTACGAAGATATCATAAATCATGTCCAAAGGTACACAAAATGCAGAGAGGGGACATGCTTGCGAAAGAAAGGGAAAAAGGTAGAATGTCGATACAAAGCTCCATGGAAAGAGAAAATTATATCTACCCTATCACGTGACAACTGTGGGACAAAAAAATATGAACCTGCACGGAATGATGATAGGTTAAACATACACAATCCAGAAATGATTTCAATATGGAGAGCCAACATAGATTGTCAACCTGTCATCTCGCGGGCAGTTGTTCTAAAATACATTGCCAAATATGCATCAAAAGCAAAGAGAGCATCTGAGACTTGTACTGACATGCTAGCAAGAATATCTGCAACCCAAAAACAAGATGTCTCGGCCCTCGCAGCATATCGAAAATTCATGGCAGAAATCGTGGCAGAGCGTGATATTGGAGCACAAGAAACATGCCATATGCTTCAGAAATTGCCGCTTAATGTTTGTAATCGACCTTTTACATCTTTGAATGTTGGACGCAAAATGTTCCATTGAATAACAAGAGGCCCACATGAAAGCCATCTACAGCCTAGCTACCTTCATTTGTACATTAATCGACCTCCAGAATTGGAGACAACAACGCTACTTGAATCTGCACGATCTTTCTCATACTCTGCGGGTCGCAAGGGATGCAAGTGGAAAGAAAGAAAGGTCAAAGCGATTGTCAATGTTTTCCCAAAGTTCTACACCATCCCAGACGAGGACTCAGACCAGTTCGAAACTTTCTGTTGGAGTGAGCTCTTGCTGTACAAGC
Organism: Sequoia sempervirens; assembly: GCA_007258455.2. NCBI lineage: Eukaryota > Viridiplantae > Streptophyta > Pinopsida > Cupressales > Cupressaceae > Sequoia > Sequoia sempervirens. The sequence goes on along the minus strand of VDFB02172699.1, from coordinate 1,451 downwards.
ACTTCCGAAGCTTGGAAATCGACATAGGGATAACTAAGGATACAATACTTGCAAATTGGAAGCAAATGAATACATCCAAATATGATGTATGGCATGTCCCGCGCATCGCCCCGTCAGACGTAAACACCGACGATGCAGAATCAGACAGTGAAATTGACATGGACAAAAGGGACATGCTAGAAATGAATGAATGGGAATTATTTTCTCAAATGGGCCCCTCAAACAACATCAGCCTAAATGAGCTTGACCTGCTTGGCAGGCGTGAGTTTGATAGCAACTACAGATGGGAACAACTTGCATTGCCCCAAGAGCTTCATGAAATTGCCACATAATTTATAAACATGGAGAAAGCATGTAGCCATGAAAGGCATGCTCCAACTAAGTATGATGTCCCAGACTATACATTATCTTCCAAACAAAAACTAGCACTCACACATATTATCAACCATAGCAAACATCAGTCAAATAAACCATTACACATGATTATTCAAGGGACAGCAGGTACAGGGAAATCATACTTGATTGCTCGCATAAGAAAAGCACTTGATACTTACAATCTGCACCAGCAGCACCAGCTACTCACATTGGCTCCTACAGGGGTTGCTGCATTTAATATACATGCATCAACTATACATTCAATGCTTCGAATTCCTGTCAAAGAAATGCACCCATTGCAAGGCCAATCATTAATAACATTTCAGGAAGAGATGAAACACATAAGATATGTGTTGATTGATGAGATGAGCTTCATAAGACCAAAGTTGCTACTGAAGATAGATGCAAGACTACGTGAGGCCTTCCCTCATCGACAACATCTTTATTTTGGTGGTGTGTCAATAATCCTAATAGGTGACCTCACACAGCTCCCACCTGTACTTGACAAGCCTATTTACACATCACACTCAAATGCAAAAACACTATGGGACCAGTTCACGACCGTTGTCATCTTAGACACAGTGTTTCGTCAACAGGGTGAGACTCCAGACCAAAGACAATTCTGCCAACTATTGCAAAACATACGCAATGCAAAAGCATCACAAGAGGATTGGGAACTTTTAAAAACACGCACAGATAAGCATCTCACCTCTAGCGAAAAAGAAATATTCGACAATTCAATGCACTTGTTTGCTACCAATGATTTAGTTAGACTTCACAATAGAAGAATGTTGAAATTGTTAAACCGTCCAATTGCAATAAGTGCTGCAACTACCACCAGGGCTGAAGCAGATAATGCAACTACTGATGAACAGCTTGAAAAGCAGGTATTACTTTGTAGAGGGCAGCGTATCATGCTGACAACCAACATATGGACACAAGCAGGCCTTGTAAATGGAGCTTTAGGTGAAGTTGTTGAGATAGTTTACAGCCTTGGTTCCAAACCACCAGATGTTCCACTTTATGTTGTGGCAAGGATCGATAATTATAGTGGGCCAGCATGGAATGCAAATGAC
>VDFB02172698.1:0-23321 GCA_007258455.2 Sequoia sempervirens | reverse complement strand
ATATCATCCAACTCGCCATCTTCCGACAAATTCAGATCGAAGACGAACATGAAGAATAAAGATTTCAAACTCGAAGTCAAAAAACAGTAAAAATGGCTAAGTCTGGGTAAAGTGGGCACCCTTGGTGAAGAAGGGTGCCCAAGTTTTCAGGGGGTCAAATGAATGAATTCATAGAAGAGTGTCTAACGTGATTTATTTGTAGTTGATCAAGCTTTCAAACGAGATGTCCAGCATGCCTATCGGAGCTTGCAGTCGCAAGATACGAGGAGCCGAATCTAGAGGGTCCAAATAAGAGTTGAATTTTAAAGTTCTCAAGCAAACACAGAAAGTGGAAATTTGATCATGCATGGATGAAATGGGCTCTACCAAAAAGGCTCTCAAATCCTTTAAGGGTTAAAATTCACTTTTTGGCAAAATCTCTCCTAGAAGACCCCTTCTCATTCTTCGTCAGCTTCGCGATGAGCACAACCGTCAGTCGATTCGACGCCTGAAACACCAAATTCGACGAAATCATCTGTAGAAGAGGAGTTAATGAAGAAATTGAAGATCAGAAAAATGGCTAACACTGTGAAAGTTCGGAGCCCCTCGAAGGAAAAGGCTCCCATGAATTCAGAGGTCAAGATCAAGTTTTTAGCCAAAGGCTCCTCCAGAACATCCTTCTCAGAATCAGTCTGGCTCTGCGATGAATCTTTCAGCTCGCCTGTCGGATCAATCTAGAAGCCGGAAATCGAGTTCAAACCAAGGGTCAAAATAGAAGAAAAGTTGAAAATGCCAAAATTTTGGCTAACACTGGGTAAAGTGGGCGCCCCTGGTGAAGAAGGGCGCCCAACTTCACATGCCTTAGAAAATTTTCATAGATTTTCAAAATTTTCAAGATTGCAAGAGAAGAAAGAGGCGTCCAAGTTCAATGAAGCTGAGATTTAGGGTTTTGGAGATAAAAGCAAAAGAAAGCAAAGCAAAAACAAAACCCTAAGCCTATTTAACATCTTTCTTTTATGATATTTTCATTATTTTTGCAGGTGGCTTCCAAAGAAGAAAAGTTGAGCAGCAACTTTTAAGGTTTTATTTCAAGATTCAAGAGCTCAAGTTTGCTGATTTATATGAATAATTTTCAGACCAGCAACATAAGATCTTGCTTTTTCATGCTTTTTCATCCAAAAGATCAAATTTTTGAAGAAGAAGATCAAAGATTTCAATTTTCAGCCTTCTGGGTTTGCTCAACTCGTTCTTCTGAAGAATTTTTCAACAAATTTTCATCAAGGTAGCAAGTGCTTTTATTTATCTGTACAACAATGAAATCCTCAAAGGCATTTAGTTTTCAACCATCCGGGTCCTCTCAACCGGCCTTCTCTCAAGAAAACCCATATCACAAATTTTCAAGAAAATTTCAAATTCTGTGGTTGTCGCTTTTTTCAATCAAACGCCGTGCCTTTGCAAATCCAATCAAATGGGTTCATTTCTAATCACATTCTGGACAAAACCCAGGTGCCAGCTTTTTAGGTGGAAAATTGAAGAAATTAGGGTTTGCTGCTTTTTCAGTCAAAATTCAAGATTTTCAAAAATGGATGATCTGGGTTGTCTTGCAACGAAATTCTAGGAAAACCCATATCTCAGAAAATTCCAAAATTGTCTGCTTAAGGCCAAAACCAAGATTCTAAAATAGAAAGTTTCAAAGTTTGTCCGAACATAGGCGAGTTTACAGTCATTCTTCAAGGTTTTCAATATGGAATACACTCCCCTCGAGTTTAAGACCAAATCAGCACTATGTCACAACTTCATCATCTCAGCTGAAGAATGAGAGGTGTGATATGAGAAAAGGAAAGGTATCAAAAAGAGTTGTGCAATACTTTTCTATTGGAAATCAAGCGAAGTGTCAAAAGCATAAAGTTGCAGAGCCGCCAAGTTATCAAATTTGTGAGTCATCTTTTGGAGTAGCGATGTTTTTCAAGAACAAAACTCATAAAGCAACTGAAGAAGTGAAAGATCCTCTAGGTTTGATCACAAAAGGTGAAGAGATCTTGGAGAATCGGAATATTGCCTTAAGATAGTATAGATGCACCGAACTGGGACACTGTTTTTAAATTCCTAGCGGATGTGATCGAGCTTTAAAGCAACTTTCTTCTAGAAGCTTTCTTTCCGCTTTCTTTCTATTCTTGGAACGATTCTTATCCATTCTTTGAGGATAGAAAGAAGAAAAGATGTAATAGTTGGCGTTTCCCGCTTTTTCTGCTTTCTAGGGTTTTAGATCTTATCTTCTTTCTAATAAAGCTTGCTTGCTGAGCAAGCCCTAGATTGTGAAAGCAAGGAGATTTTAGGGTTCCCTACTCCTCTGCTTGTCTATAAATAAGAGCCTTTGCTCATTAGTTTCTTTAACGGTTGTTGTATTAGCAAATTGCGAGCCTGTATTGCAGCAAGTTGTTATTCAGTTTCAGTTCACTTGTGTTGTGATAGCAAATTGTTGAGCCTCTTTAGCCAACAAGGAGTTAATGTGATTGCTGTTTCTATTGTGTAAGAGCAAGATTGCAAGCCTCTTTAGCTGCAATTTCTTGTTCCAGGCATGTTAGAAGTGAGCTTTGTTCTAGAAGTTTGAGTAATAAAATCATGAGCCTCCTTTGCCTTGGTCCAAAATCTCAAATTTTCGTTATTTGTGTTATGCTTTTATGATCTCGATTTCAGCTTACATTGAAGTGTGTAGATGTTTGTTGGAAAAGAGTTTATTGAAGCACTTTGTCAGAGAATCATCCTTGTCCATTTCTAATTTCTCTTGCTCTGCGTATTACTTGAGAAGTTAGAAACGTCTCTAGCTTAAGTTAGTCGTAGTTGAAATTCTTAACTCAGAAAATCTCAGTTGCGGCGTTTGTGTTTTATAAACCTTGTGCTCTAGATGATCAAAAAGATAGGCAACTTAGTTCTTAGTTTACTTTCTTTCAACACCATCAGCAAGAGGGAGCTTCCCTCCTAATTTGAAGAGCAGTTTATCTGTGCATAGCTGTCCGTTTCAAATACGCATTCCAGAGGTGCGAATTTAAACGCCAACATCCCAAAAACATGTTCAGTCAGTTTTGTCATTGTTTCTATCAAAAGACATTTTGTAACTGATTTTGAGGTAGGTTTTAAGTGTCTTCCACTTATCATATTTGTATAAATTTGATTGTTTCTATTAGATTTATGTTACATCTACATGAATTAAGTATTAGGTTACAGATTGGAGGTCATTTTCTATCTTATTTTCATCTCCCAAAAGTGATGTTTAGTCATATTTACCCCATCCACACACAAAGGAAATTGTTAGCTCTTCCATAGAATTGACTCACCCAAGGGTTGAAAGTTAATTCTATCTTGGAGGATCTCATTTCTTGAATGAAATAGAAGAAAAGGTAGGTTCATTATACCTCATTTTTCCCTTTCTATTTATAGTAAGTTTGGTGAAACATTCCAAATTTAGAATAAAACCCTATGTGTTTTGAACCCTACCCTATTTTTCTATGTTTCAGCGAGAAATAAAGTGAAGGATACAAAAGTGGATTTCAAATCTCATTTGCTTTATGCTTGATTTATTTCTCACTTTCACTTTTGGAGAGATTCTTGGAGTTCTTGGTCTTGGGGAAGATAAACCCTATGGCATCCAGTTTCGGTGGTGAAATGATTCCACCTTAGTATAATAACAATTATTATTCAAATTGAGCTTTTTGTTGCAAGGGTTTGTATTTGTGGACTGAGGTTAGGGCGAATATCATCTAATTGTTGGTTGGGTGATATCCCTCTTGACCTTAAGGTTGTTAATGCTAAGACGTAGAAAGTATACCTTGAAGGGCAGTGGCATGAGAATGCAGACTATGTTTAGTTAAGAAAATCATGATGTTGTTTGAGGCTATAAGTGACAAGAGCTTTGGCATGAGTTTCTGCAATTGCAACGCCTTGATAGTGGACACTATTGTTATTGCATTTTAGTGTGCATAAGGGAAGTCATGGTTATTATCTAGGTTTCTTGTATTGGGACATCTACTTGCAAAGTGATTCAATCCAAGTCGTGGTGATTTCAAGAGTTGTGGGATACTTTTGAATGTTATGACTAATAAAAGAAGGGTGTATAACCTGTAGGTGCATATTTTATCTGGGCGCTCAGCTGGGAGATATTTAATGAAGTCATGGGAGTCTAAAATTGCTAAGGCATGATGGTTCAGACAAGGGATGGGTCTTGGAAGAAGCTATCGCCTATCCTTGTGGGTTGTAAACTATTGTTTGAGATGATATCTTGTTGTTGTTAGAATTTTGGGTTGTTTTGGGCATGTTCAATTACCTGGACGTGATTTTTTGTGTTGGAAACCATTAATATTTGCTATCGTCCATCTCTAGGAGTATTTTTGTTGTTGGGAGAGATATTTATCTGTAGGCGTCCTTCACAAGAGTATTCAATTAACCTGGTATTTATTTTCTAAGATAATATTATTTATGTATGCAAATCACTGAAATGTATCTATTGCTCATACTGTTTTAGTTTTGAAATACAATCAATAGGGTTTATTCCTAATAAAAAATATATTGTATTATTTATCTCTCATATCTATGTAATGACTAAAAATAAAATAGAAACCATCTTCTAATTTTGGGATGACTGTATTGAATATGCTATTAATTTTATCATTTAAATATCTTGGAAAGATTTTTCTTAGTTACTATGTTAGCTATTTGACAAAATTTACAATGTGTCAAATTGAAATATCATGAAAACAATCATTCAAAATAGTAGGGGTTTCTACACAATCTACTTGTAACATATCATCACTATTTTGTAGGTTTTTATGAGGTGCACATATCAATGAGGATACATGAAGACTCAATGAATCCTTTTTATCTATACAATATTTTTTTACTTTTGATATTGGTTGAGAATGTTTATATACTTTGAAATGTATTATTTTGTTATGTTCACATACACATCAAAGTGGGGGGGAAATGTGATGATGAAATTAGCATACCCATACCATTTCCTATTTATATTTGTGCCCACCTTACAATGACTTAATATAATAACATATCAACAAGTAACACACTCTTATTCTTGGTTTGGCTCATGACTAGATTCCTATCCATATCCATTTTATCCCCATTTACACTCATTTCCATACATTTGTGCCCTCTATCCATTTTGATTCCACCCCCATTTGCACTTACTTTTATACATTCTCCTAAACATGAGATTATCACTTTATCCCCATGGTTTATTTTTGTGTTACTCAATAGTGACTTGGTTCAATCCTAAGACATGTAAGAATGATCCTATAGACATGTAAAAATGGCTTAACACATATCACACATCCTAAAACTACATTTTTCCATTATCAGCATCACTTTCATTATCATTATTAGATTTCGCATCATTAACATCATTAATCTCCTTTTTAACATCATTTTCATCATTAACCCTATTTTCCTCTATTAATTAGATCATCTTGAATTTTTTAATTAATTCACTATGTCATCATTTTATTAACCTTATTCCTCTTGATTAATTAAATAAACATTATTTATTTAATTATGTCTCTAGCATTACTTATTCTTCTAATTTAATTAAATAATTATCATTAATTACTCAATTAATCTACTTTCTCTCTCCCAAATTAAATAATTAAATCAATTATTCAATTTCCCAAAATTCACTCAACATGGTCAATTAATAAATAAACTCTTATTTATTAAATCAAATACATCTTGCACGTTCCTCTCAAGGTTAATTAATTATTCAATTAATCAATCATCCTCACATATTTTGATTGAACAAATCATGTCCACTGATCACTCAAATCTAATTTGCTAATTCCATTGATTACTCTAACCCCACTAATCCTTCAATCCAATCCCACTGATTATACAATCAACTCCCTTGATTGATTAATCAGTACAGTTATCTAATCAATCTATTTTCTCTCAATGGACCTCGACTGTTGATCCTGATCTTTCATCTTTGAATCCCGATCATTCATATAAAACTCACAAATTTATAAAACAACCTTCCTCCCTCTCATAATTCATCTAGAGAATTTGTAGAAAGGTCATGTCAGTGTGATTCTTGAGAAAATAGAGCAAAAATTCTTGCATTCTAGGTCATCATCATTATCAAGTTTTTGCAAACCATGGAGGCTTTGTGTTGAAGAGAAATCCAACATCCATTATCAACACGAATACACTCTAACATGGGATGGTAAGATTGTGTAGTTTGAATTCATTTATGTTTCTATTTGATTGTGCTAACTTTGCTTGTTGAATTCGTAGCTATGACAATTACATTTCATGAGTAGGTTTGGTTTTATCCTTTTGTTTTGATTTCATTTGATTGATTTCATTGATACTAAATCTATGATCCGTAATTCCCCCTTACACATTTTGGCATGGTGGGACCTAGGTCCTTAACTCTAACATTTTCATCAAGTTTTATGAGCATTTTTAGGTTCTAGTTCACTCTCATCGTTTATAGGAATCACTTTTGTCAACTAGGTCACTACAATACCAAAATCTAAAAGTGGTTGTCATATTTTTTGGTCACCATTGTAGGAACAGAGCCGCTTTCATTTTTCTGATGTTTTTGTGTAGGAACAGAGCTGCTATCCTTTGAAAGAAGGCCACAATCGTCCTATTTTTTTGCCACGGTCATCCTAAAAACTTACCACTATCATTAAAACTAACTATTTTTGTCAGATATGTGGATAATTTTTTAACTGACTAATGTTACAGAGCCGCTATTGTTTGGAACATAACCGCTATCATACTATTTTTCTACCGCTATCGTTTAGCAGATTCGTTATCGTACCAATTATAGAGCCGCTATCACAGGTAACAGAGCCGCTATCGTGCTATTTCCTATGTCTATTTTAGTTTGTCAAAATTTCTTAGATTCTTGGTTTACCTAACCCTAACGTAATTACTATTTTCTATATTTTGATATTATCTCACTTTGTTGGATCAACTTTTATAGGGTGACGGCATATATTTCATTAACTACTAATCATTTGCTTGTAGGGTTGAAAAATAGTCCAAGCCTCCCAAAGGCTTAAACTACTAATACATTTGCTTGCAAAACCATATTCAAGATTAGTTATTTTCAAGCATTTGTATGGGTGTTTTAAGTTTCTAAACATTTGAATTTGGTGCTTTAAAAACATGAATTGTTATATATAACATTTCATTCGGGATTAAAATCTAATTGATATGGAAAGAAATTATCTTGCATCATTTGTATGGATGCATTAAAGTCTCTAACATTTGAATTTGGTGCTTTAAAAACATGAATATCTATCTATAACATTTCATTTGGGCTTAAAAATCTAATTGCAATGGAAACAACTTAGCTTGTAGAATTTGTATGAGTGTTTGAAGTCTCTAATATTTGAATTTGATGCTTTTAAAAGATGAATTGCTATCTATAACATCTCATTTGGGCTTAAAATCTAATTGTGATAAATTTTCCACCATGTATTCTATGATTAGCAAGCCAAGTGTGTATCCTCTCCCCCTGCGTCTTTTTGACGATCGTGGGTGATGATAAACACTTTGGGCTCTTTGCATTTTTTTGTTGGTCACCCTTCCTTTTTTATATAAGGGAATTCTTATGATACACATCCCATAATGGAGAACTCATAAGCAACCCTAAAAGCATGTTTATTGGTGGGCTATATTAAAGCATGTGAAATTGAAAGAAAGTAACATGAATCTAGGTGGGAATGACATGATGTGCCAATAGTCCTTGTACGAACATAATGGATTGCATAGACTAGGCTAGAGACTTCAGTGTCTCACATATTTGATGCATATGTTGTAGTTTTCACAATTTTCATTACACAGCTTGTATCTAGAGACCCATCCAAGTCTTTCTAAAATGTTCTTCAAAGTAGTGCATGGGATTCACACCATTCCCAAAAGTTACTTACCATGTTTGGTTTATAGTTGAGGCATAATACTTAAGAGTTTATTCTATTTGATACAACTAGGAGTATCAAGATGGTACATTTCTATGATATGTCATATTTGACCCCTCTATAGATTCAAAATCATCACTCTTTCGGGGGTGAGGTAAGCCTACAGAGAAGAACATGCCTTTATTCCTTAGGGTGTTTTGATTAATATTATTTGAGTTGTACCAGTGGATCTTAATGGAAGAATGACCACGAAATATTCCCCTTTACCATTGAGTCAATTATTGCAATATTTTTGTCTGTTGTATGTATAACTTGTCCTCAAACAAATCACCAAAACATCAAACATCAAACGTCAAAATTGGAAAACTATCAAACAATGTTGAACACTGTCAAAACAAAGCCGCTACTGTCAATTCTACCACTTTTGTTCCAGAATCTTGTCATAGATGTCCTAAATTTTGACCACTTTTGTGAAAATAACCATTATTGTCATTTCTATTTTACTAGTCACTAAATTACACAAAGATCGTTATTTCTTGGAGTACCGTGATCATTCTTAAATAGAATCGCTATTACCCTATTTTTTGTCAATATCATCCTAGATAGAAGTCGCTATCGTCTTAATTTCTGGCACATCTTAGATTTTTTCAAAAACTGGTTTCAAAACATTGGCCTTACCTTACATAGTTGTCAGAAAACACTTTCAGCATTGGACCTATACATTCATCAATGCACAATCCAACATCACCATCCTACACTTCAAACTTGGTTTACCCAGGGTTTGTAACTATCACCCTTTGGATAGAACATCAAAATCAAACTTGCATCATATCCTATCAACATCCTTCATATCACCATCAACAATCAAACATAAAATTAGTCTTGGACACATATCATAACACAACAAATCAAACCATCATCTTACTATTGTTTTGGCAATAACCTTTACTTGCAACCTTATAGCTAGTTCAAGTAAAGCAATCACCATATCCTATAAGACATAGAAAAAAATCAATTTTAGTCTTGTGCACCTTGTGTCCTAGACTAGCATCAAATCAAAACATCAAACATCCACTCATACTCTTAACCTAGGGTTTGATCATCCAACATCATAACGTCATTCATTAAACAACATCCAAAATTGGCTCATCTCCTTATCATAGGGTTGAGTAGCAAAATCCCATCATCCTTTGATCATCCAACTATCCCAACATCAACATCAATCCATATCAAACAATCAACAACCTTTGTCCAAAAGGTTTAAAAACATCCCCTTTGTACGTCATTTCACCAAACAAAATCTCAACTCAAAACACAATCCCATTTCCATAATTTATCATCTCAAACTAACCAAGGTTTTTTGAGCTCATTTATGACTACAAAAAGATCTCAACATAAAAAAATGGAAGCCAACAAAAGCAGCTCTAGTGTACAAAACACCAATACCACCAATGAGGAATCTCAACCATGGGGTTATGATCCTAGGGAAGTCTCAACTCCTCAAACACAACCAACATTCAAAGCCCAACTAAATCCACCACCTAGTGATGTTGAAATATGACTTAAACATCAAGATAGATTTTCTAGGCAACAAAATCAACCTCCTAATCCTATATATATGATCATAGTCCAGGAGTATGATAGTGACAAGGAAATTAGCGACGAAGTACTTTTAGAACATGCTCAAGATCCTAAAATGAACAAACTAAATGGACAAAATAAGTTGGAAAGATCCAAACACATATTTCCTCAAACTAGCACAGTGGTGCCAAGCTACCTACATATTTTAATGTTGAAACTCTTAAAGATCCTACTCTCATTCCTTTGGGAGACCAATTAGTAGTAATACAAATACTAAAATAATGGTGATCCTAAGATACCACCTTATTCTCAAAGGAACTTATCAATGACTTCATCATTTCCCACAAAATATGGATAATCTTTGTATGGACATCCCTCACAAATTGAACAAGTTGTGGTAGCTCAACATGCTCAAGAAATCAAAAGCTATTGACAAGTCAAAATATGCCACCACATAATGGGGGAAACTAATACAATGGGACCCAATATCTTGGAACACCCAACAACAAGGTCCTAGTATTAATATGCAAACATGGTAAATCTTCCACTAAGACCACAATAACATGTATTGAATCAAAGGAAACAACCCTTTGCAACCACAACTACATGTTAACAACCCACCCCAAGGACAACATATCAACAAAACAATCCACCCATATATAAAACAACCACCACAAACCAATAGCCACAAGATCAAGGTATGTACCAAGCAAATGTCCAAGATCAAACTCAATACATGCATCAACAATAATACTTATGATCCTCACATACAATACCAATATGGATCATCATCTACTCAAAATCCTCAACATCGAACTCCACGCTCCAAACCACAAAACACCAATCCCCAATATCAAACATGTGTTCAACTAATAACAACCACACACCTTCAAAATCAAACACCTAATCCCCCACAACATAAAATTAGTTAACAACCTCCATCACAATATTAAACCTACGTACATTAACAACACATCACACCTCAATAACAACACATCACAACTCAACAAAAACCTCAAACGTACACTTCACAACAACATCATACTATCTAGAAGATCAGGGTTAGAATCAAATCTAAAATAGCATAGATAAATAGCAACCACTCTATTAAATCTAAGATATGAGACCCAAATCCAAGCAAGCACGAAAAAACTAAATGGAAAGAAAAATAATAAAAGAGATCAATGCAAACTCTCCATAATCACCTTCCTTGCCTCTCCTCAAATCTTCCTTTGCAAGTAGCTCTCAGATTTTGTTGTGTGCAAATACTTTCAAATGTAAGCACGAATGTGGGAGATATGTGGTTGTAAAGACCAAATGATGGAGACAACCTTCATTTATAGAAGAGTCATTTGAATAGACAAACGAGATCAAAGTTCCAAAAAGATTCCAAGATCAATGGTGGAGGATGAATGCATCATAGAGTAGTGGGAAAGGGATGGCTATGAATGAATAGTCAAGATTGAGAAGAGACCAGAGAGAATCAATGGTCCAAATTCGAAATAAGAGAGTGGAGGGATAATGGAGGAAATTATTTAATTCATGAGAAGAGCATCTTTAACCAAGTGGGAATAAATAATTATTTAAATTATTTATTTGTAGAAGAAAAGGAGAGTCGGTATTTAATTAAATTTTTTATGCAAACAATTAATTAAATAAGAGGAAATAGAAATGGGATATTAGATAATTAATTTAGATTAATTATTTGATGGTGGAAGAGTAGCAAGGAATAGTTAAATAATTTTAACAATTTTTTAACTATAGGAGAATAAATAAGGCTAATGAATAGATAAATAATTATAAAATAATTATTTAACTATAGATGAATATTGTACAATGAATAATTAAATAAATTAAAATTTATTTAATTATAGAGAGAATAAGAGTGTTAGTGACGCAATTAAAAGGATAATTTGTTTAATTGATCCAAGATGAATAATTGTTAGGAAATGAATTAATTCAATAATTAAAATTATTTAATTGTTAGGAAATGAATTAATTCAATAATTAAAATTATTTAATTAATAGAAGAACGTGATCAAGTGGAATAATTAAATAATAAAAATTATTTAATTATGTGGAGACGAAGACCGAGACAGTGGAAAAATGATGCTCGCAAACCAAGACATTTTTTAGTGTCTACATTTTTCCCCTCTTTGAGATAATGTGATTTGAGTGTTGTGTCAAAGAAGAAATAGGAAAATAAAACTTAGACCGTGCCCCAACAAGCCCTGAAGAAGGCAAGATAAACCCATGCCCCCTTGGAAAAATTTTAGAAATTTTGGGAATTTTTGGAAAAAATTGTGAAATGTTTTTGATAAGATAATAGAAGTCTATGACATCAATAAAATTGGACAGAGCTCAAAAGGACAGCAAGATTGGTTCGACCAAGATTTGACATTTCATTACCGCTATTGAAAAATCCCACTTCTTTAGAAGACAATAAATGGCCTAGGGTTTCCAAAATAGTCATTTGTGCATTTGGAGTTGAGTGAATAGTGAGAGTAAGTGCAAAGCCTGTTGCGGAGCTGCTACCAAAAACATGTCGATTACAAACACAACGCATCGTGGATACCGAGTTTGGACATACAGGCGGCTAGAGGGCTTAGGGGATGCGGTAAGTGCTCTAACTTTGCTTTGTTATTTTGTCAATTTTTGGTAGATTTAGGTCTCCAAAAGTGAGCAAGCAGATGTGGCTAACCTGGTTAACCACATTTACTATCACGCGAGCCACATGTGACTACGGTTTGCTACAAGTGACACGGTTTGATGCAAGTGCTTAAGGTTAGACACGACTGAATTTTTCATGTCACATTTGCAAAATGCAACACAATTATTGGATAAAGCGACACATGTGTGGATTTTGGCCTGCATGTGCAATTTTGTGACGCATTTGCAGTGTGGAACACAAAATTTTCTTTAAAGATAACATTTGAGATGTGGTTCGACGCATTTGAATTTTAAGCCATAGATGTGAGATAGTTCAACGCAATTGACTATCAAAAAAATTTGCTCCATTTTTGATGAAATTTTCTCTGATGTCAAGATCAAATAGGTTTGCACATCCAACATGGTGTGCTTGCATGTGATCATAAGTGTCACGAGACCCAATCCTGACTCGTGAGCATCACCCTTCGAGTTTCAAATTATATCGATAGCTAACTGATGCCCAGAGGGAGATATTTTTTTCCCTAGGGTTATACCATGTGACATTCATGCATGTGATTCAAGAAAATAGGGGATTATTGATTGCACTTGTCGAGGGCTGGCATTCAAAGACTAGCTCCTTTCACTTGTCAACTGGGGAAGTTGTGATGACTCTAGAGGATGTATGGTGCATCCTGAGATTGTCAATTCAAGGAGAGCATGTGGCATATGACCCAGAGTGAGAATATTTCGTGATTACAACGACATTTGAGTATGAGGATGAGGTAAACCTAAGTGTGGAGGAGTATAAGATCCCTTGGGACACTCTGGAAGAGGAATATGAGCTATTCACTATTATTCTTTGCAACACCATTCGTGGAGTGGTATGCCCTAATCGGCACGGGCATGGGTTTCCAGTCGGTTGGGGAGAGTTGTTAGTCGGTATACTAACTTGGGATGTTGTGTATGCATGGGGGTCGTGTATGTTGGTGATGTTGTACTTATAGCTACACGATGTGGCTTATAGAGGTGGTCAGAGCATCAACTATTGGGTGATGCTCCTGATGGTTTGGGCTTGGGAGCATATGGCAATATGCAAACCACCAATTTAGAGAGAGCTTAAAGAGGGGTTTCCATATGTATATATCTATGGGGGCCCTATTTCTCAGACACATGTTGGTGAAATTGACTATTGGCATCATGTTATCGACCCGTTGGAAGCATTTATATGGAGACCTTACAGGAGCAGACTAACCTTTTATGATGATGATAATTACCTACCATTTTGTTGACAACCTCGGTATTTGATTGGTAGGACTATTCAAAGCCAACACATTATAGAGAGGTACCTCCCTGAGAGGGTGAGATGACAGTTTCATGAGCAACAGGGAGTACCTATTGGTTTTGTAGAGTTTGCTTGATCTAGCCGAGAGATACAACCTCGGGGACCGATGATTCCTATGACCACATCAGAGCAGGAAATAGATGCATTATAGCCCATGCAGTGGGATTGGGAAAGGGGACTAGAGGATGTAGGTACTACACTCGAGTATGACACATGGTGGACATATCACATGCCCATTCCAGTGACAGACCCAAATCAGCCCACACCAATGGATAGACAGCAAAGGGGTCCGAGGAGAGGAGCATGGGGTAGAGGTCAGGGAGATAGAGGAGGAGATGATGGTGTAGATAAAGGAGGAGGAGGAGGTCGAGGAGACAGGGGGAGAGATAGAGGGTGAGGTAGAGATAGAGGAGGGGGAGATGAGAGAGGGAGGGATGGATGACCACCTCTTCCACCTTGACTACTGAGGAGAGACGGAGGCAGACAAGCGGTAGAGGCCTCTTGATAGGAGGGAGAGGTCAGAGCAGAGGTTGTAACAAAGGAGAGACAGCCAGGGGGAGAGGATATAGTGATGGACATTGGCATAGATGTTGATGTAGGAGAGGTGAGGAGGGATGAGGAGATGAGGGAGGCCGAGGAGGAGGAAAAGAGAGAGAGGGTGCTCTTGGAGGAGGGGTTATAGGATATCCCAATCGTATAGAGGAGGGATGGGGAGGAGGACCAGCCTTTCGATGACTAGGTGGCATAGCTATAGGCATAGCTATAGGTAGCGCAAACTAAGATCCAACAGGTGTAGGCAAAGAGAGACTCAATTATTAGCAAGTTAGTGTAGGAAGAGCAGGTCTCATCATATTTTATGTATAGAGGCAATGGGAATAATGTGGAGATACTTCGAGAGCTCAAAAGAGCTATCTCAGTGGAGAGATACTACAAAGATTTGTATGAGAGATTGGTACCACCAAAGCATAGGGAGCCGAGCTACTCACAAACTGAGAGTGGGTCACAAGGTAGATCACATGGTAGGAGGTCCCAAAGCAGCGGTAGGGTATCTGGGCCACAACACTCTCCATATCATAGGTCATCAGGGTTAGGTCATAGGTGCTCAAGATCACATCAACCTCGAGATGACAAGGGACCACCCATAGGTCCTTCTCCTTCAGGTGACAGGGATAGCACTAGCTAGACCTCATTTCATTTATTTTTTTAGACACTGGTATACATGTATTTTGAGTGAGCTTGCGAGCTCCATTTTGAGATTATCCAGATATTGTATTGTGACACTGATCATTTTTGGTATATATGTGAGATGTATGACTTTGGCGATGATTATATGATGCGTTATTTCTTATGCATGTTTCTATATGATGAATGATGATATGATGATATTATGCATTTATGAGATGATTCTATATGATGATGCATTTCTATATGGTTTAATATGTTATGAATGATGGTTTATGTTTTTATGCACATGTATTCTTTTCTACTTTATGATCTATGGATGATGCATTTTGATATTCTTTGCTATATGTATGATGATTCTATATGTTTATGACGTTGATGTGAATGCACAATGTGATATATGATTTTCTATGCTATGGATGCAATGTAATTTGAATGTTATGGAAATATATATGATGTATGCAAATGGAATGATTTGATGTTAGGACTACCTCATGATTATATGAATGTCATGGTAATGATATGTATATGAGATGCAATGATTTTGTAATGCTTCTATATGGATGTATCCATACATATATGTATAATGATTATATCCATGTTTTCTATTTACACATGTAATAGGATGACCTATCATGTGAATGATGGTGCCTATATGGTTCTAACATGATTATGCAGGATATTTTTGTTTGTCACAGGATGCTATCAGAATGATTGCAAAAAAGAAGAAGTGGAAGTGGAAAGGAGATGGATGTTAGCATGGAGAAGACGAATGTTAGTGTGGAGTTAGTGGAAAGACAATGGATGAATATTCATGCTTTTATGTTTATCATCATCGAGCATCAAAACTGTAGCAAATGGAGCACAAACACCATGGTATGACATACACCAAGGTGTGCAAGGTTACCATTTGTAAGAGACAAGTAGTCAGAAAAAAGGATTGGTCAAAAGACAAGGAATGTTATGACTCATATGAGAGACCTAATTTCCCTAGTCTTTTTTTCAAGACATACCACAAACAACAAGCAAAGAAAAGAGATCATGATCCATCAATGCTTCTCTAAATCCTTGATAGGACATCCTCGAGGTGGCTAGTAACATGATCAAAGACAAACCAAAATATAAGATAGGCTAAATGCACAAAGCCAACAACCATTAGATCATTTTCCGAAGGGATAATGTTTGTTGATAGATTTGACGAGATTGATTGATTGATGTAATTGATTAGGTTGACCAAGTGACAGATTGATTATGCCTGGTTTCAAGAAAGACATCCTATTTAAGGAAGATGAACGAATTGACTGATTGATTGTTTGATAAAGATTGACTGACTAGCTTGATATAATGGACCAAGTGACAAGATTGATTGAATGACCAAGATCCAGTTGACCAAATTGATTAAATGACCAAGATTGATTGACCAAAGTGGAGTGACCGATAGGATTGACCAATTGAAAAGATTGATTGACCAATGTTGATTATGCATGGTTTTAGGAAAGACGTATCCTATATAAGGCGAAAGATAAGATTGACTAATGATAATGTCTAATCTCAAGGACACATCCTAATAGAAGACAAGTGATAGGACCAAATGAGACAAATGACATAATGCCACATTCTGATGTAAGACCAATCACTTAGGTGGTAGTGATGATTAGGCAATCGATCGATTGAAGATTAAAGACTTGTTGGATATACTTGTCTATTGATTCATGATTTGGTTTGAATAGTGACTGCTCAAAGACAAAGGACAGGACCAGGCTCGACAAACCCTAAATGATTGACCTAGGGCCTCAGGGGCTCATCGATTGATGGCCTTTCCTATGTGATCCATGTAGATACCTCGTAGTTTGATCGACCCAGACGAAAATTGATATGACTCAACAAAACCCTAAGGAATGACCTAGTGCCTCGGGGGCTCATCGATTGATTGCCTTGCCTACATAGCAATGTGTAGAGACAACATGATTCAACTAGTATAGACTGACTCTGACTCTGACTCTATTTTTGGAATTTCAAATTTTTATGATTTTTTTGGATTTTGATGGTTTTAAAAGCTAATACCATTTGTATGATTCCAGGAAGACGTAAGTCAAGGAATTTCCCCCAATCAGGTATAGGACCAACTTATTATGTGCAAGGGGATCGATGGATGCAAAGGATGGTCATGAAAGCAAAGGATACTAAATTCCAATGGTTCTTAGGCCATGGGAAGGATGAAAAAGCTTTATTATGGACGAATGATATGTGAAAATGGATGAAAAAAATGCGAAAAACCAGGAAGATCAGGGTTAGAATCAAATCTGTCAGGTTCACCAATGGAAGATCGTGGTTAGAATCAAATCTGAAATAGCATAGATACATAGCAACCACTCTATTAAATCTAAGCTATGAGACCCAAATCCAAGCAAACAAGAAAAAACTAAATGGAAAGAAAAATAATAAAAGAGATCAATGCAAACTCTCCATCTTGAAGTTGAATTACCTTCCTTGCCTCTCCTCAAATCTGCCTTTGCAAGTAGCTCTTAGATTTTTTTGTGTGCAAATACCTGCAAATGTAAGAAAGAATGTTGGAAATATGTGTTTGTAAAGCCAAATTGATGGAGAAATCCTTCTTTTATAGAAATCCATTCAAACGGACGGATGAGATCGATCTTCTAGAAAGATGCCAAGATCAATGGTGAAGGATGAATGCACCACATAGTAATGGGCTAGGGACAGCTATGAATGGATAGTCAAGATTGAAAGGATACTAGAGAGAATCAACGGTCCAAATTCAAAATGAGAGAGTGGAGGAATAATGGAGGAATTCAATAAACTATTTAATTCATGAGAAGAGCATCTTTGACCAAGTGGGAATAAATAATTATTTAAATTATTTATTTGTAGAAGAAAAGGAAAGTGGGAATTTAATTAAATTGGTTGTGCAACCAATTAATTAAATAAGAAGAAATATAAATGGGATATTAGATAATTAATTTAGATTAATTATTTAATGGTGGAAGAGTATCAAGGAATAATTAAATAATTTTAACAATTTTTTAACTATGGAAGAATAAATAAGGCCAATGAATAGATAAATAATTATTTAACTATAGATGAATATCATACAATGAATAATTAAATAAATTAAAATTTATTTAATTATAGAGAGAATAAGAGTGTTAGTGACACAATTAAAAGGATAATTTAGCTTCATGTTGTAGGAAAGAGGTCACGAGGTCTAGTCTCCCTCCAAACCCGTGGTACTGGAGGGCGTGTCATGCTAGCGCCATCAGCACATGAAAAAAGTTTACCAGGTGCACTACAGTTTATAGGGGGCGGATACCCGACCGATTCTTACAGTCTAAAATTAAAAGCATAATTTGTTTAATTGATCCAAGATGAATTGCCAATATTGGCATGGTGTGATGGTTTATCCGGTGGCATTGTTGTTCTTGCCACTAAGGTTCAAACCCCATTGGGGTGGTATTGTTGAATGGTTGTATTCAGTTCATAGCTCACCCCTTGAATAAAAAAAAAAATTGATCCAAGATGAATAAATGTAGGGAAATAAATTAATTAAATAATTAAAATTATTTAATTCATAGAAAGGACAAACTAAATGGAAAGCAAAATAATAAAAAGATCAATGCAAACTCTCCATGAATCACCTTCCTTGCCTCTCCTCAAATCTTCCTTTGCAAGTAGCTCTCAGATTTTGTTGTGTGCAAATACTTTCAAATGTAAGCACGAATGTGGGAGATATGTGGTTGTAAAGACCAAATGATGGAGACAACCTTCATTTATAGAAGAGTCATTTGAATAGACAAACGAGATCAAAGTTCCAAAAAGATTCCAAGATCAATGGTGGAGGATGAATGCATCATAGAGTAGTGGGAAAGGGATGGCTATGAATGAATAGTCAAGATTGAGAAGAGACCAGAGAGAATCAATGGTCCAAATTCGAAATAAGAGAGTGGAGGGATAATGGAGGAAATTATTTAATTCATGAGAAGAGCATCTTTAACCAAGTGGGAATAAATAATTATTTAAATTATTTATTTGTAGAAGAAAAGGAGAGTCGGTATTTAATTAAATTTTTTATGCAAACAATTAATTAAATAAGAGGAAATAGAAATGGGATATTAGATAATTAATTTAGATTAATTATTTGATGGTGGAAGAGTAGCAAGGAATAGTTAAATAATTTTAACAATTTTTTAACTATAGGAGAATAAATAAGGCTAATGAATAGATAAATAATTATAAAATAATTATTTAACTATAGATGAATATTGTACAATGAATAATTAAATAAATTAAAATTTATTTAATTATAGAGAGAATAAGAGTGTTAGTGACGCAATTAAAAGGATAATTTGTTTAATTGATCCAAGATGAATAAATGTCAAGAAATGAATTAATTAAATAATTAAAATTATTTAATTAATAGAAGAACGTGATCAAGGGGAATAATTAAATAATAAAAATTATTTAATTATGTGGAGATAGAGACCGAGATAGTGGAAAATGATGCTCACAAACCAAGACATTTTTCAGTGTCTACATTTTGCCACTCTTTGATATAATGTGATTTGAGCATTGTGTCAAAGAATAAACAAGAAAATATAACTTAGACTGTGCCCTAGCAAACCCCGGAGAAGGTGAGATAGACCCATGCACCCTTGGAAAATTTTTGAAATTTTTGAAAAAGTGTGAAATTTTTTCCGACAAGCTGATAGAAGGTCCTGCCATCAACAAAAATTGATTAGGGCTCAATAGGACAACAGGAATTGGTTCAGACCTCAAGATTTGACACTGCTAGCACACAAGGTTGCAAAATCCCACTTTTAGAAGACTATAAATGGGCCTAGGATTTCCAAAAATAGTCATTTGTGCATTTGGAGTTAAGTGAATAGTGAAAGTGAGTGCAAAGCCTATTGTAGAGCTACTACCGAAAACATGTCAATTCCACACATAGCACATCACTGATACCGAGTTCGAACATACAAGCAGCTAGAGGGCTCAAGGGACGCGGTAAGTGCTCTAACTTTGGTTTGTGATTTTGTCAAATTTTGGTAGATTTAGAGCTCCAAAAGTGAGTAAGAAGATACGGCTAACCAATTAACATTTATTTAATTATAGAGAGAATAAGAGTGTTAGTGAAGCAATTAAAAGGATAATTTGTTTAATTGATCCAAGATGAATAAATGTCCTGAAATGAATTAATTAAATAATTAAAATTATTTAATTAATAGAAGAATGTGATCAAGGGGGGTAATTAAATAATTAAAATTATTTAATTATGTGGAGATGGAGACCAAGACAATGGAAAAATGATGCTCACAGACCAAGACATTTTTCAGTGTCTACACTATCAATCCACAACACACTCACACCGGTCCTCAAGGACCCAATCCATCATCCTACACTCACCACATGGCCCAAGGGCCTTGATATATACAAACCCCACAATATAACACACAAAACATTGTGGAGCAACAAGGTTATAATATCCCTCCTCATCAAGAAAATACACCAAGTGATAACTTAACTTTACAAATACAAAATCTAAACCAAAGGATATCAGACATTCAACTTGGAAAACCAAAGAAGAGCTATGCTCTAAAAGAAATATTTTTGTATCCCTTTGATCATTCAATATCCATGATACCCTTCCCTAAGAGCTTTGAAATACCCAAATTCGACAAATACAAGGGAAGAGGAGATTCAATGGAATATGTACGAGAATTCTCGGTAGCTTGCATGGATGTACAAAACAATGACTCCTACTTAATGAGGCTTTTCCCACATGTAATTGACTATGCGTCTAATGTAAAGAAATAAAAAATATTCTTTTCTATTCAATAAAAAATGCATCATTTAAAATATAACTTTATCCAAACTTTTTCATTGCATAATCAAACAATCATTCCAATAATATAAGTATGATTTTAACTTTACATAAATATATTCAAGATAACGTTTCATATTACAATTTCCATATAGATGGACACATGATTACATACATTTCTTCAACAAGCTTACAATAACTAGAAATACAAATGGTCTAGAATGTCCTTCTCCCAAATCTTGGCTACCAACTGCATGAGGAGAAGCATCACTCAAGCACTTTTTCGCCAACCATGGACTAACTTTGGTCCCCCACACATCTACAAAACTAGTAGATGGCCCTATCCTTTGATGAAGAGATTGGTTTGGTAACCTCATCCTTCAAATAGCATTTTCTGAGTATAGTGATATGTCCTACAAATCTAGAGCTACCATAATGTCTACTACCTCATATATGATTACCCCAACCTAGAATGTTAATCGGATCACACAGTGAACTGACAGTGTAAATAGTGGCTACCTACACTACTTTGGCCGAAGATTCATCACCTAGTAACTTTGAGTGAGGTCTTCTATTTCACCACATTTAATTGCTCGATTTGTATTGACCATTAGTATTCCATTCGAAGGTTATCCCCTTTCTTGTGGATTTATCCTAACCCCAGGAATAACCTTCCCGTTAACTTATATCTAATGATATGCTATAAGATCCACAATAAACCTCTATCTTATGCTATGCACTTAGAGTATTGTCAAACTATGTATAGTTCCAACATTCTATGAATAGTATAAATAGTATACAATCATACAAACCCATTTTATAGTATAATAACTATATACATTTAAACCCAAAATAAGAGACAATCAAAGAACTTTCAAAAGACTTGCAAGCATCAAAAACACTTAAAAGACAATCTTCTCAACATGACATCATAAAAAACAATCTTTTCAACATAATGACAAGGGAGTAGAAATCAACATGCCTTTTTAAAGCTCCAACTGAATAATATTCCCTCCTAGCTTAATGGCTCAAGATCGCTTGCAACTTCCACTACGAACAACCCAAATATCTCTACTAGATTATCTCTAGATCTCTCAACAAACCAAAATAAATTAACAAGCAACTCTCTCTATCTCACAATTCTCAATTCACTCTCACTATTATTGCCACCTTTCTAACTTCATACAACTCACCAAGTTAACTCACAGGTTTGCAAAACATCCTTACCATTTAAATGGATAAGTCGACTTGATATATGGGACAACAAGCTCAAAAAAGTTTCCTAATTCGAATTCCTTTGCAAAATGTTGCCAAGTTTGCACTTGACTAAGTTTAAATACTATTTGCAGGCTTATGCGTATTTCAAAGACTTCTTTTACATTCCAAACACACTAGAAAATATGGTGCCACCTCTTTATGTTTGGCGCCACAAACATAGCGTGAGCTTTGACATATTCTATAGGTTTCTAAACAAAATTTACTGCATTCTAAAATGTTTACACAGAAGCCAAGCTCTTATGTGCTTTGTTCTTTGTTTTGACTTGATTTCCTTAAACTTTAAGCGTTGGCTTACATTCCACTAAAATTTGCACCATATGTTATAGTATGTTCTTTTCTTCACAATATTAACAATGATAATCAATGCTATGTTATGCACTTGGGAATTATATCAATACATTTTATTCACACACACATATATATACATATTTATTTATCAAAGTGTATATATATACATATATGTATATATACCAATATATGTATATATATATATACCAATATATGTATATATATATATATGTTACTATATCAACTTGCAAATATATAAATTAATATATATACGTAATTTCATTTCAATATCTTTATAAAACACTCATACATACAATTCCATCAATCGACATATATACATTAGAATGTATATATACATATGTGTGTGTGTGTCACCTTAGTCCAATCGGTATTCCCATGCATATGGTAATTAGTCCATGAGCATGCGTAGGTACGTCTACCTATCTGAACTCATGTAAGTATTTACTCACATGTATGAGTTTATCATTAACACGTACATATATACATATATACATTAAATGCATATATCTCATTGATATAAAAGTAAACACTCAAAGAAGGACTTCAATACAACTTCAAGACTTTATCACATCTCTCATTCCAAATGATCATAAAAAAAAAGTGCAAATCAACCTAAGCATTCATAATCAAAACAAAATATCACTTACCCATTACCCGAAATGACTTGATTTAACTAATACCAACTAGGGTGAGAGTCTGTGAATGCTCAGTAAGGCCAAATTTAAAGGTTACCAGACCAAGTTCTTCTCCTGAGTGATACTTCCCCTCTCTTTTAGAGGCTTGAACCTGTTCTTGCATTCATCTTAGTTCACCATAACAGTAGTTAGCCAAATCAATGCATCATATACCTCACATATGTGTCTTATTCACATTATATATTTCATATACTGAATCATAAAGCATTTAATTGAATCAAACATTCATTCAACATTTTTCCATTATGTGAAATACTTGGGCATATGTCCCCTAATCAGGTGCATTGAGAATGATCACCCTTGTGGGTCCTTAGCTTGGAATAATATTTGCAAAATGAAGAAGTTGCATCAATCTGGCTTGAGATGGAAACTTGGTAGGGGCAGTTGTATTCGCTTCTGGAAAGACCCTTGGCTATTTGATTCCCCTTTGGCCATTTTGAATTTAAAAAATTGATGGAACCTGTGATTCGATTATTTGGTAGGAATGTGTGTGACTACCTTCATGGTCCGGTGGGTGTAAGGAGATGGAAAGACCT
>VDFB02172697.1:0-16202 GCA_007258455.2 Sequoia sempervirens | reverse complement strand
ATTTTTTATTTAGTTAATAGAATGATTTAATACATTGATAGGTGGTATATTCTTGTTAATTTGGTTTTTTTTGGTTTTTAATTAGTTTATTTTTTTTTAATTTAGTTATTTACTAATATACATTTTTATGTATCTTTTGATTGCGAGATTGATATATTTGTATTGTGGATCAATATTGAGTGTTACATGATCAACTTCAAGTTTTAAAATTTTAAAATCAAAATTTCTAGCTTTTGCCTATGCCATTAGTCATTTGGAGTCAGCGTGACACACATTTGTGTGACTTATTACTATGTATTGGTATTTAAGTATATTTAATGTGTAATTAATTCACATGTGATTATAAAGACAAATCATTAGAGCACACTTTGATATTCTACCTTGAAGAAATAATTTGTGTGACTTATTATTATGTAATAATATTTAAGTGTATTTAATGTACAATTAATTCTTATGGGATTAAACAAAGATAAATCATTAGAGCACACTTTGATATTCTAACTTGAAGAAATAATTTTCGTGGCTTATTACTATGTATTAGTATTTAAGTATATTCAATGTGCAATTAATTCGCATGGGGTTACAAAGACATCATTAGAGCACACTTTGATATTCTAACTTGAAGAAATAATTTGTGTGACTTATTACTATTTATTGGTATTTAAGTATATTTAATATGCAATTAATTCACATGGGATTCCAAAGACAAATCATTAGAGCACACTTTTATATTCTAACTTGAAGAAATAATTTGTGCGACTTATTACTATGTATTATTATTTAAGTATACTTAATGTGCAATTAATTCACATGGGATTACAAAGAAAAATCATTAGAGCACACTTCGATATTCTAACTTGGAGAAATAATACATTTCCATATAGGATATATAAATGCTTGAGAATATCATCTTCAAATCTTTATTCCAAGCCACAATGTTAGTCCATCAAAGGGGTTTACCAAGGAGAACTTCACATTAGCAATCAAACAAATTCCCTCAAGCTATTTTTAATTGTTTATACTTGCATGAGTCCAAATATCAAAATTAGAGTGAGCATGTTTTAGAAGAATATAGTTGACCAAATCATTATCCTAGGTTATCGAGAAATCCAATGCATTAGATCACTTCTAAAGAGCTTGGATTTGACCTTGAGGGGCTCAAATTTGACAAGAAGTTTTTTTGTGATTATATTTCTAGCTTGAGACATCGAGTAGACTACAATAATTTATTTTTTGCAACTAGATGATTGGGTATGTGCAGGATCATCATAGAAAAAATAGGCCCTTAAGTGGCAAAAAATTTAGAAAAATCAGAGTTAGGCAACTTGATGTAAAAATTTGAATAAGTTATCTATATTATTTCAAAAATATGTAAGAATAAAATCTGTAGAAAATTGAATGTAGTTTCTAAACTACTAGGTTTATTTTATTTTTAAGAATCTATTTGGTGAAAATTTGAAATTTCAATGCTGGTAGTAGTGGAAAAAATAAGTGGGTATCGTCTAACCACTAACCACAATAAAAATGATAAATTTTTTAATAAGATTTTAGACATAGAAGTGAATTGACTCTATGCCGTGTGATGCATATTTTTGTAATTTTTTTTTTCCAAGTAAATGAACTAATTATGGATTTTTTATTATAATTTTTTAAAAAATATAAAACTTGTATGTTTGACCACCCACATAACAGTAAATTTAGTAGAATTCAATTTTTCTTTTTTAATCCTATGGTATGTGACACATGGGAGATGTGATGCATGTTTTGGATTCCAAAAATGTGATATCATTTGAAAGCTATAGATGTTTTTCAACTAGCCTATCAATCAGGACTTTAGTTGTAATTCAAATAGAAAATGAATAATAATTATTTATTAAATTCAAAGTAAAGCATAATTTATATTGGTGAAAAACTGAGAATCTCCTTTAAAAACCCTCTTAATTTCATCATTTTTGGGTAAAAATAAGTCGTTAGCCACATACCCTACAAATACCCATCATATCACCACTTTTTGGCCCATCATAATCCTGCACATACTCGATTATACTTTGTGACATGAATACTATTCATCACTATCCCAAAGCTAAGTGCCTTATCCCTTCTCATTTATTTATTTACTATTTATTGCACATTTATTGATTCCTAACTAGTGCAAATCTAGGTTAATTATGATTAGTTATTTGGTTTAATTCAATTAGCCTAAAATTAAATGTATAAGATATTTTATTCCTAGTGAACTTGATTTATCTTACAAGCCCTAATGGTTGGCCTAGGATTTATCCTTCTTTCATTAGAGTTTCAATTTGAAGTTTTTAATAGATCATTCTTAATCACCAATCTAATTAGAGTTTGATTTTTGTGAACAAAGAAAATGGGGTCACAACTTCTCTTATTCACAACTAAAAGGGGAATGAACGAAGAGGAATCTAGTTTCACAATGTTCACACTCAAGAATAATTTTGTGAGATTCCAATGCAATAAAGATTGAAATATGTGAAAAGAGATTGTTCCTAAGGCTAGAAAGTGATAAAGAAGATAAAATAATGATGCAAAATTAAGGAAATGCAAAGTGTTTGAAAACACAATGTGATATGCAGAATAAACTAAAAATGCAAACAAATTGTAACAAAAAATAATGAAGCTGGAGAGGTGCACCTAGATATTGGAAAGTGACACAGAGGAGCTCTGAAAACCTGCAAATATCATTGTTGAAGCCTACTGGGACACTTACACCAAGCTGGGCGACTTAGTCCTGTTTTGGGGCAATTGTATTGGAATAGGTTTCAACCAAAAGGGTATCCAAAACTACAGAAAAAAAAATTTAGGCTTGGCAGTGGGACTAATTCGTCATTGATTGCAACTTAGTCCACCTTCAAATTTTAAGAAATTCAAAGATGCAATTTGTAGCTCCCGGTCTACAGTTTAGCTCTTGATAGGTTTTCGGATTTGAATCTTCAGAATCTGACCTATAGGTGATCTCCAAGATTATTTTAGGGTTTTGTTGACTTTGAGTTCCTTGGATGAATTATTGACAAATTTTCACACCTTGCTCTTTGAAAAATCTTTATACAAAACCTACAAAACACACATGCAAGAGGGGGAAAAGTGTTGAGGGTTAGTGAATGGGAGTTTTCCTTGGTCAAACCTCAGTTTGGTAATTAAACCCTTTGAAATGAAATGAAATGAAAAGAGATTTATGAATGAACAACATGCAATGCTACAACTCACCAAACCCTTGAAGTAGAAATATGAAGATATGCAAGTAGAACCTCCAATGGATGTATACTTGAAAATGCCTAGTGAATGATTGATAATTGCTTGAATGATTAAGTGAATGAATGGGGGTGAAATGAGATGAAAAACCATATATTTATACATGATTATACAAAATTTCCTAAAAATACCAAATCACAGGGTGACCTCAAGGTTTAGAAAATAATATCCCGCCAGATTTTTGAAATAATTTTGATTTTTTCAGTCAAATGGGACTAAGTTGCCCCTAGTGGCGACTTGGTCCCACTAGGGAAATTTAAGTGGGTGTCAAGAATTATAGTGTATTAAATTATGTTTAATGGGATTATTCTAAAACATACACTTAAGTAGGACCTATAAGTGTATAAAGGGGTCATTTAAACATAAGAAAGGGTTAAATTGTTGATGACAAGCCTAGAAAAGCATGAAATTTTGTTACAACTCTTTACAACACTTTAAAATAAGGCTTGATAAGTCATAAAAAGAGGTTATTTAAGTGAATTATATCATTAAGGTCCTAGGAAAGTGTTAAAGTGTGTTTCAACACTTCACAACACTTAAGTAAGACACTGCTTGAATTCTTTTAATTTGATAGGGCCCAAGACCTAACGTGAATATATAAACCACATTACAACATTAAATCAAGGCACAACTAATCCAAGGTGACAAGGGAGACCTAAACAAGACATAAAAAGTAGAAGGGTTACTTTTTTGGTGTCCACAATTTCCCTTTCATATTTATGCTTCATTTCTTTGTTTATCCCTAGGGTTTGTGGTTCATAGTGTAACTTTTTTCTCTCATGTTACCCACCCTTGCTTGTATCTCTATTTTATTACTCTTATTTCAAATTTCCTTGGGTTGGGATCCACCTTTTCATTATATATGATTATCATACTTTGATTAGGGTTTGGGAATACTTGATTATACACCTATTTGATTCCATCCTCACACCCTTTGATTATCCATCAAGGATCCACATAGATCATGTGCTCTTACTAATTTTCATGCTCACATTTCTAATTTTGAAATGTTCCCATCTTTTGTGATACACAATCCTTTCATCTTTGATGTACCCATGAATTTTTTTCTTATAGATGGGGGATGCATTTTCTATGGAGATTTTATTACATAGTGTGTGTTTTTTTTCATTGATGTAGGAGCATCCTTGGTTGTAAAGCAATCATGTATCAACCCAAAACACTTTTTTTCGTACATTTTATTTTGTAGTAGTTTTAGCAATTTATTCCACATTTTATCGCATTGTCATTTCTTGGCTCATGGAGTAGGATATAACATCTATATAGGTCATCTACGACTAGCTAGATTTCAGTTTAATTACATTCATTTGCAAAAAGTTATCGCTCTAACAATTCGCTATCATTCTCAATCAAAGCATTTGAGGCCAACCTATTCTAGAGTGTATAGAGCTTAATGAAACATCATACAATAATTTTAGGTCCAAGGGGATCTTCCTTGGAGATTTGCAATACACTTCATTTCACGAAGGAATTATCCTTCATGTTTTAAGGATGAATTACTCGCCTGATCATTCATTGGGGTTCGTAAACCCTTGAAGTTGATGCAGACCATTATTGGAGCTGCAGAATCATATTAAGATCAATTGTAATTCATAGGAAGGAAATTAGTTAGAATTACATGATTAGAGTGTAGGTTATTTTTGCATTTCCTAGTTGTAGGATTGCAATAAGGCCTTTGTGCTAGTTGTAATGTGTAATTCCCTTCCGAAAGGCATGTGAGCCCTTGTAGTTCTACATATAGGGTATATGATGCATGTAATATTGCCAATTTTTTTATTCAATAAAGGTCTATGTTTGCTAAGTATTGCTTGTGTTATTTTCTGCTGTGTTGACTCTAAGTTGCACATATCAAAAAATATTTGTAGACCCTCCATTCGTGACTGCACTAAGTGGTATTAGAGAGATTTTGTGAGTCCTTAAGACATTCCTTGTGGTGAAAAAGTCATTGAATTGAGGTAGACTAGATGTGTTTTCAACCAATTATCGATTGTGAGGCAATTGAAACCCTTGTAGCTAGATCGCCAAATTGAGGTAGTTGCACTAGATCAAAGGAGAGAGATGCTACCAAGGAGAGAACCTACTATGGTGAATGTTGTTGGGAGAATGAATGAAATGCTAGAAATGATGTGCACAATGCGAATTTGATTAGATGATGTAGAAGAAGATAGAAGGCAATGTTTAAACCTTAGACATGAGGATGAAAGCGATGAATTAGATCATGTTGTGAATCACAATGGAAAAAACCCTAGACAAAGAAGAAGAAGAAGAAGAAGAAGAAGAAGAAGAAGATCAAGTGAAGATGTTGAAAGCTATTTCAAAATTTGGTAAGCAAGCTAAGATTGAAATTCAAAATTACGTGGGAAATTTAAAACCCGATGAATGGATTGATTAGATCAATGATATGGTAGAATAATTTGAATATGAATAAATTAAATATCTAGCTAGAGTGAGATTTGTAAAAAGTAAGTTGAAGGGACATGCTGCTATATGGTGGAAAGAAGTTCAATTGGATAGAAATAGAAGAGGAGAGGAGAAAATCATAAAGTGGGATAGGATGGTGGCAAAGCTAAAGAATCAATTTATACTTGTTGATTATGAGCTTGAATTATTGAAAAGATTGTAGAACTTGAGATAAAAGGAGAGATTTGTGAAGGAGTATACTGAAGAATTCTACAAGATGATCATCAGAACAGCACATAGTGAACCAAGAAAAAAGAAGGTTGTGAGGTATATCAATGGACTACTTGAATAAACATCCCAAAAGAATTGAGTCTGGTGAAGATGACAACAGTTGAAGAAGCATACCAATTTATGCTAAAGGTAGAAGAAAAGATGAACAAGAAGTTTGAACAGAGGTATAGAAGTCAAGAGGAAGATTTTTGAGGAGTAGATCACAATCATGAGAAAGAAAACCTTATGCAGAGAAAAACAAAGATGGAAAACCCTACCACAGTGAAGAAAAGGACAATAATCCATACTGCAGAGGAAAAGAAGAAAAATATTTCTACTATAGTGATAGAGGAGGTCATAATTCTTACCACAATGATGGATATAGGAGAGATGAAGGAAGATCTGAGAAGAGACTATTTAAAGGAACCTGTTTCAAGTGTGGAGGTGGACATAGAGCATTTGAATGTCATTAGGGAAGTACCAGAAAGAGAACTACGCATACTGAAAGAGAAACTTATGTGGATGAAGAACCTATTGAGTCTCCTAATTTAGTTTGGAAACAATAGAAAGTTGAATCATTGGTAATGAGGAGAGCTTTGATGCATGAAGAAGTGACTGGGGAACTACTACAAAGAAAGAGTTTGTTCAGGACAAGATGTAAATCTAGAGGAAAGGTATGTATAGTTCTCATTGATAGTGGTAGCACTGATAATCTAGTTTTAGAATTAATGGTAAATTTGACCAATGATATAGTATAGGTTAACTACACTTGATCCATATGGATTTGAAGCATATTTAATCCACTAAGCGTCAATCCTAATAAGATATTAAACGTAAATAAAAATGAAGAAGCCATTAAAACTAACATTCTAAAACATGAAAGCTTGACAAACATCTATTCTAAGCCATTGAATCTTACCCTATTAGGGGAGTGGTGTCGCATTAATGTGGAATGGTGAACCTTTCCCAATACCTTGGATAATATGAACCTTTCCAATCAATTTTATTGATTAAAATTGATGGAAACTATTGAAAAAGATGAATGAAAGCATGATAAAAGCTAAATTAACATAATGAAAACTAAGATATTTGATGTGAGTGTATGCAAAGCTATTCTAAATGTATGCAAGATTCAAGGATGCAAGTTCTAGATTCAAAATATACTAAATGGATGCAACTAAGTTACCATGGAACCCATTAATGGATGGTCAAAGCTAATAATGCATGTAAATTAATCTAAAATGCTTTTAAACATAAAACATGGATGAAAATGGATGTGATTTTCACCAACATAAGTTTTCTCTAAAAAGGTGGATCCCTATTCAATATCTATGCAAGGTCTATTTATAGAATAGGCCAAAAGAAACTGATGGTCAAGATTGAAAGAATTAATCAATGGTCATGATAGAAAGAAAATGGATGCATGGAGCATGGATTCCCATCAAGGGTTGAGAATGCAAGTTGATATTTAATCAAGGGCTCACAATCATGCAAAGAAGTACACTTTCAAAAAATTCTCAAGAAGTTTGTTGAAATTTTGTTACGAGGAAGAATATTCCTTTTTTCAAATGAGTGAAGAGGGAAAGAATATTCCATGAGAATATTCCATTTTTGGAGGAATGTGTAGAGGAATATTCCCTTGCAAGTGGGAGAGTTAGAATTAATTACTAATTTGATAATTAAAACAAAGTTTCAATTATGGAAATTAGGGGAATTTAGTATATTCATTAAATAATTAACTTATTTAGTGAAAAGGGGTCAAACTGACATTTAATTAAATAATTAAGATTGTTTAATTTAAATGAGAGGATTCATGGTGTTAAATTAAATATTTTGATTTATCCAATTTAACAAGATGAAAGGTTAGCATCAAAGGGGTAGGAATTAACCTAATTATCTATTAATTAGATTAAAAGATGAAAATGATGTGATTAATTAAATAGCTAGGCTAGTTTAATCAATTAAGCGAAAAGAGGATGGGTTTTAGGATGAAACGGTGTTAGTATAGTAGATTCAAGTGTGTATACCATTCATGACATTTTTATGTGTCTATAGTAACCAAGCTAAATTTGAAGATATTGAAACATCCAAACTCCTATAGGATAACATGGATTCAAGATGAGCATTATATATTGGTGAATGAAAAGTTTTTGGTGAAATTTCATATAGGATCATATAAAGATGAAGTATTGTGTGATATTATGCCTATGGATGCATGCTATTTACTATTAGGAAGACCATCGCAATATGATAGGAAAATAATTCATGATGGTAAAAGGAATATCTATATTGTGATTTCAAATGGAAAGAGAATTAAATTGATACCTTTGGAGGATGAGTACAAAAAGGGAGTATGTGGCATTGCCAGACTATGTTTGGTTGATGGAAGAAAATATATGGAAGGATTGAGACATGAGAACATGTGTTTTGCATTGATTCCAAAGAAGGGTGGTAATCCAGAGATAGAGAATTCTACCGTAGAAAATGAAGGAGTGGAAAAACTATTGACAAAGTGGGTATGTGCAGGATCATCATCGAAAAAATAAGCCCTTAAGTGGCAAAAAATTTAGAAAAATCAAAGTTAAGCTACTTGGCGTAAAAATTTGAATAAGTTATCTATATTATTTAAAAAATATGTAGAATAGAATATATAGCAAATTGAATATAGTTTCTAAACTACTAGGTTTATTTAAAAAAAAAAATCTATTTGGTGAAATTTGTAATTTCAATTCAGTAGTACTTGAATTTCAAGGAAAAAATAAGTAGGTATTAGGTTTAACCACCCTAACCACAATAAAATGATAATATTTTTTTATAAGATTTTACAAATAAGTAGAGGACTCATTTCCAGATGTGATGCATATTTTTTTGTAATTTTTTTCCAAGTAAATAATTAATTATGAATTTTTTATTACAACTTTTAAAAAATATAAAAACTCGTATGTTTGACCACCTTAACTTGGTCAAAACTTCATGAAATTCAATTTTTCTTTCTTCAATCCTATAGTATGTGAAGCATAGAATGTGATGCATGTTTTGGATTCCAAAAATGTGATACCATTTGAAATCTGTAGATGTTTTTCAATTAGCCTATCAATTAGGACTTTAGTCGTAATTCAAATAGAAAATGAATAATAATTATTTTTTAAATTCAAAGTAAATCAAAATTTATATTGGTGGAAAGCTAAGAATCTCCTTTAAAATCCCTTTTCATTTCATCAATTTTGGGTAGAAAAAAAGTTGTCAACCACATACCCTACAAATACCCATCATATTGCCACTTTTTGGCCCATCATGATCCTGCACATACCCGAGTATGGAGACATCATATCAAAGAATGTACCAGATGGACTCCCACCCATCTATAGAATCAGTCTTCATATAGATCTAATACTTGGAGAAAGTTTTCCTAACAAAACAACACATAGAATTACACATATAGATACAAGAGTTGTTGAAGTGATGAAGGAGCATCCGAAAGCATTCAAATCAGTTCGGCCAGTGAACATTCAGTTGGATAGTACTGGGGAGAGTGACCTAGAGAATACTGCATTTTATCGCATTTGCATGTTAGAAGCTATGGAGCTGGAATTAGTTACTAGACACCATGAGATATGACATATCAAAAATTCAGATCATTTGGGTTAGATTTCGGAGAGCTATCTTTATCAGAAAATTACCTATGTTCATAGGGTCAACAGTTTCCGATGAAGTCTAATTGGTTTGCAAAGAAATTTTGTGACTTGTAGAGCCTAAAGGAATATTAATCAATGAAGTATAGGACCTGGCCGACCTTCATGGAGATCCACATGAAGTCCTATGTATTTGTGGAGCAATTCCTTATGTTTGGGGCTGACCTATCTGTATGTACACATTACCTGACTAGTTGTTGTAATTAGGCTTACTTGTTAATGGTTAGAAGACTTGCAAAAGATATAAACAAAGGAGAAGGATTTGTTACAAGGCACCAGTGAGGAGTTGATCGAAAGCACAAATTTATGAAGCAAGGTGATGAGATGTTTTGATCTGGGGAGTTGTTGGACATAAAGTTGAGAGTTAGCAGAGTCGTATCATGGAAGAATGTTGATATGTAAATCTTTTGTGATTTTATGGGTTGCAACATAGCATCTATAAATCCCAAGAGGAATATGTAATGTGTTTTGAGATCATAATATAATGAGGAATGAGCTTTGAAGACTGGGTTTTTCCCTATTAGGGTTTTCCTAGGATACATCTTGTGTCATGAGTTCATGAATATCTTTAACTTTCTGTTGATTAACATTTAGGGTATGTGCAGGATCATGGTATGCCAAAAAGTGGCAATGGAGAAAAAATTACATGTTTCATCGACTCAAAAATGCAAAAATTCCGAGTTGACTTTATGTGGCTTGGGTGTCAGTACACACTATCGAAGCAAAGCCCAAACCTAGATTTCCATATCGGATATCCGATCCAAATTAGATATCCGATTTGCGACACACATATATATTTCATTTTGACTTGATTAAAACTCATTTCACATTTGTTTAACCGTGGGTGCATAGTGAAAACTTCATTTCACAAATCAGATATCCGATTTCACCCAAATCCATCTTCAAAAGGTTAGATTCTTGGTTTTTCTTTGCTCTAATGAAATTTTCAATTAGATTTGTGTAATTTTAGTTAATTTTTTATAGATTTTTTTCAAAATAGGGTTTTTGATAGATTTTTATGAAGAAAATTGAGTTTAATGGATTTGATGAAAGGTGAATGTTTGTATGGGTGCGATGAAAATTGAATGTTTGTAATGGATTTTCTGATTTAAAAAAATAGTGTTTTTTATGTATTTGGATAAAATTAGAAATTTTATGAATTTTGTTGTTAAAACTAGGGTTTTGTTGGATTTTTTAAAAATAGAGATTGTTACCAAATATTTTCACATTTTATATTGTCTAATTTAATTAGATTAATTTTTAACTGTCGGGGCATTATGGTGACAATGAAAATGCACAAATGCCGTGCTCCACAACCTGCAACCATCAATTGAAAATTAATTTGTGAAAAATTGCAACTATTAAGAGCTACGAAGTTTATCTGAAGGTCTGATTATCTACGAGATGTCAAACACAATGAAATAAATAATTAAAAACATAGAAACCCTCTCCTTGCAACATAATGCCTTTCATTCGTGGCGAGAAGACATGAGAGAATATTATGCATGTGGATGGTGTTATGATGATGTGAAAGATCTCGGAATAACCAAAGCCCAAATAGCCTCTTTATTTGTTAACCCCCACATTGGTTTGCCGGTTAATGTTAATAAAACAAAACTTTCTATAAAATGGTGCACTCATAGAGACATTGTAGAAAACTTTTGGGATCGTTGGTGTATGGTTTTTTTGAAACCACCGAACAACAATTGTGATATACCATTTACTTTATAAAAAATTATAATACTCGGTTTGTGGTAGGGCATCTGTCAATTGCTTTATTCAAGCCCTTCCAATTGGTGGAGGTATGCTAGAGATGAATCAGTTAGGTAATACCCACAGCCATATGTTCCCCCCTCCTCCCCTTCCTCCATACACCTTGGTATACCATCCAGGATATTATGCGGGATGTGGCCACATAGACTATCCCATGCTATTCACTCTTTGAGGTGGTCTTTTAGTTTACGTATACGTAGTAGCTTCGACCACATTAAATTGTTGATGTTGGTAGTGGCTTTCAGTCTTCTTTGCATCATCACATCCTCATGGGGTCCACATATTTGTGTACTGTATGCACTCCATGTGTGGCCGGATATGTGGGTCCTCTTATTATTAGAGCCTGACATCCCTTGGACATAGATTATGACTTCAT
The DNA here is from genome assembly GCA_007258455.2 of Sequoia sempervirens. NCBI lineage: Eukaryota > Viridiplantae > Streptophyta > Pinopsida > Cupressales > Cupressaceae > Sequoia > Sequoia sempervirens. The sequence goes on along the minus strand of VDFB02172697.1, from coordinate 4,400 downwards.
GATGTGGACATTTATAGATCAGGCCTTGAGGGAATTAAGGCACAGTACAAAGTCCTCTCTTACTTTAGAGAGGGGACGATGGAATAGTGACCACCCAGTAAAAATTTAGTTGTGAATTCATAACTTGCATTTGTTTTAAATAGATATTAATATAAGAGATAGTATAATGTCTTAATATTTATTTACATGGTTCTATTTAATAGTTGATGTCTCATACAGGAGGAAGTACACAAGTGAAGGATATTACTTTTCGAGGAGACTATTCATTTGGCCTCGACACACACAGGAGTATATATTTTTACTCACTCATTTACATTTATTTATTATATACTTTCTTGTCTGTTGAATTGTCATTAATGAAATTATATAATAACTTATATGTTTATCTTATTTTTCCTCTTATGCAGAAATACCTAGTCGCGGCTTGGTCATTATTGACGGATATAGATTACAATGTTGGATAAAGGAAGGTAATTGAACTCAAATTTGATTGAATTAAGAATTTTAAGATCTTATATTGATTATACATACATCAACATAGATTGGTAGTTTCATATGTACTTGTCATTTTTATGTGCAGGGAATTATGAGCTATATGTCCTTGTTGACAAGGGCCACAACGCCCAAAGCAGTACATATTGGAACACTTGAAGGAGTAGGTGTTGAAGCACCTCAAGGAGGAGGTGTCGAAACACCTAAAGGGGAGATAAAGAAAAGATCAACCCTAAAGAAGTATGTGTTCATTTTATTTTGTGTTTGGTATTTATATGTTCCTATTATTGACAATTGTATGCTAACTTGGATCAGTTTTATGTTTTTGTTCACCTATATAGATTGAAATTACAAAAGATGGTTTGGTCGGTTCTTTGAGAGGAGCATATTCTAGAACTCCTGACCCTTTGAAGAGACAGATATTTCAGGTAATCAAGATTACAATTTTAGAGTTCAGTTATAATTTAATGTATATTGATTTTGATGTTAATTATTCAATTTTAAATTATATAGTATAACTAATCTCAATTGTGGTTTGACTTTTTCTTGTGCAGCTACCTTCAGAGGCAACAGGTGGTGTGAGGCTCCATTTTGATGATCCACCGGTAGTTTAGGATGAGATAGACATTTTGGCATGTAAATTTTGAATAGATACCAAGATGGCATATGCCACATATTGTAAAACTTTGTTTAAGTTGGCATTGATGCCATTTTGTATATTAATGTAGATTATTGGATAATTTGATATATAGAGAGTTGACAATCAAAATTTAATTGCCTCCTCATGTGCATAATTAAAACTCTTTGAAAATTTAATCAAGTGAGCCATGGTTAAATATCTTGATGTACAATAGCATAAAAGAATGGTTATATTATGTAGTTTATTCATCGGCAGTTACATTTACGTGCATCTTTCAAACTCAAAACATTACTTCACACGATGCATAAGTAACAACTAGATCTTTGATAGATGAAAAAATTTCAATTACAATATAGTTTTACAAAAGTCAACCTAAGTAGTTATGCAATTACTTCACATTATAACTAATAATTAAAAATTTATTCTATTATTGATTACATTGCATTGCACATCTTTTCAAACTCAAAGCATTACTTCACATTTGCATAAGTAACCATAGCTAGATCTTTGATAGATGAAAGATGTCAATTCTGAGACTCGCCCCCTACATTCCACATGCAACCATTTACTTGCGGTGTAGGGGCCGAACAATGGAGAAAACATGTAAAAATAATATATATATGCAGCCTAGAAGCATAAATTAGTACCAATATTAATGCATCTCCATTGATTACCCAGAGTAGAGATTTGAATCAGCATCATTCTTCAAGAAGCCCAAACTAGGCGGTGATGATCAATCCCTTTAGAGTACCATGCAGGATCACATGCAAGACCATACAAGGCCTTCTTCAGCTTACACACATGTGACTCCTTTCCATGAACCTCAAAACCATCAGGTTGCTCGACATAAACTTCTTCCTCAATCATGCCATTGAGAAAAGTTGTCTTCACGTCCATTTGATGAATCTTCCATCCTCTTGATGCAACAAGGGAAATTATAGTTCTGACAGAAGTGTAATGAGTAACAAGAGCAAATGTTTCTTCATAATCAACTCCCTCTTTCTGAGAAAACCACTGTCGATCAACCAAGTGTTGGTGTCAGTGGGTACATTGCTTGACAATGCTGAGCAAAACAAATATTCATTCTTTTGTGGAGAAACATCATCTACATCTGCAATGGAGGCTTGATGCTTAGGTCTATCTGAACAATGTTTGGAAAAGTGACCAAACTTATCGCACCTAAAGCATTGAATCTTAGACAAGTCTTGCTTCTTCTTGGAAGGGGGAGCACCATCATTTCCTTTGTCTCAATTCCTCTTGAAGAATCCCTTCTTTCCACTTCTTCCTTTCTTCTTCAAAGGTTGGGCGGCAAGAACATGAATCTCTTCATTAGTAGAATTTTGGCCAACACCTCTAACCATCAATCTTGATGCATAATGAATGCAATCAGCCCTCAAATGATCGAACTTCGGGAGTTTGGACCTTGCACTAATTCCTTGAATATAGGACTCCCAAGACAATGGCAAACCGTTGAGGGCAAGCATTGTCAAATCCTTATCTTTAACCTGTTGATGCGTGTTTTATGACACACTCGTACATTAGAATAAAAATGCCCAGAGACACCCTATCCTCTCTTGAAAAACCACCCTGTATGCTAAGATTGCGAGAAGATCATATGGCGATTCCAAGGTTTCTTATGTTAGGTCTTGACGTGTGGTAAGCTCAATGGGTGTTGTGATTTACTAGTAATCACAAGGGGACTTATGCTGGATTTTTTCAATTCACATTGAAGGTCTGGATAATGAAGCTCTTTTATTTGGGTTGCAAATCAAACAAACTAAAAAAGGAGACAAGGGGTCAGAAGTTCTAATCTACTTCCTAAGAATTCAAGAGACGGTATTGACTTGGTGAAACGAAACCAAACTTTGTTTCGCCACGCAGGAATTGTGCCAACTACGCAAAGCCATTGCAATCTTCAAGGAAATGTGCCTATGGTTTTCATATCATGAATAACTACCTTCCAATCGAACAATATTTATCCAGACAGAAGTTAAGAATCCATAGAGTAAGCTCAGGCTAACTTTATGCATTGAACGAAAATAATCCGTTCAAAGAAAGTATGAGCAAAAGTTCCACCATAAATCAATGCTTATCAAATCTTGCATTCATCTAACAAACTTTCAAAGAAAATTTTATTCCAAGTGTAATCAAATTCTAATCTATCTCCAATCTATGGTGGAAGAAGTTATGCAACCATGCACACTATTTGACAATAAAAGTGGTTCAAATCAAATCAAGCATAAGAGCTTTTATTATCAGAAATAGTCTATCACAACAATTCTATACGTTGTCTCCACCCTTTACAAATGAGGGGCGAGCTCAATTTCACTTTAAGGCTGGCAGACTTCCTCTTTTCTCTTGCCATTTCAGACTTAACATGCTGAGCAGACTTCACTCATTCACTTTTCATGTTCATATTCTTCTAAGTGTGGACACTCATTATCCTCTTGAAGTGGATTTGGCAAGATTCCATCTTTTATGCCATGTCACTCTTTGGTAAGCATGGACCTTGTCAAGTTTCATGGCCAAGACATGTGGCGGACTTCAATCATGTTTCACACATCCCTTTCTTAACATGGGCGGGCTTTGCTGAGTGTTTGTGCCAAGAAACAAGGGTGGAATTTCCTTTATGTATTGCTAGCGGAATTTGCTTTATACCAAGCCATTGATTATTTCCTTGGAGCAGACTTGGCTATATTGTATGCCACTTTTGTATGGCTAGGCGGGCTTAGTCTTAGCAAGTGCCATGTTTTTAGTTCTCAAGCAGATTCACTTTGCTAGAATTCTTCTCTTTCCAAGCCTCATTATGTGCTAGAACGGTTGGAAGAGGATTGACGAGCCGCTAACATCAACAGAATTGTGGTAGCTTGATATACAAAGTCTATTGATGCCAGGGTTCAATTTGTATGATATTGAGAGTGGTAGCTTAATATAGGTCCACAATACCTTTTTGTAATATCATAGAACAGGGCTCATAGACCGACCTCTAGTCAAAATTTCTCTCAAATGCACAAAAAAGAATGAAATTACTTCAAACCAAGTTTGTGAAGAAGTTAACTCTATTGCCCACTAGTTTCCCTTAAGAGTCCAAAGTGCTAAAAGGAAACAATTTTTTAAGGGCTATTTCTCGGAGACCGTGAGGCATACAGATTCTTCGTCAAAGGCTATGGGATCGTGTTCAGACCATCTACAAAAACCTCTCTCGGCTTTTGCTATCTTGGAGGCATTTTCCTGTGGTGATGACTTTTTAGTGGAGGGAAAAGTTGCC
>VDFB02172696.1:0-10991 GCA_007258455.2 Sequoia sempervirens | reverse complement strand
TTGACCATTAGTTTGAGGATGATATGCTGAACTAAAGTTCAACTGTGTACCTAGAGCATGTTGTAATGAAGTCCATAGGGCTGAAGTAAATATAGGATCTCTATCCGAAATGATCCTACGAGGAATCCCATGTAATCTAACAATGTCCTCCATGAATATCCTAGCTACGGATGAAGCATTGTATGATGATCGTACATGTGAAAAGTGAGCTACTTTAGTCAAACAGTCAATAGTTACCATAATGGCATCATGTCGACATGATGACGTGGGTAACCCTACAATAAAGTCAACAGATATAATATCCCATTTCCATTCTAGAATGAGATGTGGCTGCAATAATCCAGCGGGATGTTGATGCTTAGCTTGGACTCGCTGGCATTCAAGACATCTCGATACATAATCAACAATATCACGTTTCATACCAGGCCAGAAATACAATTGCCGAAGATCGGCATGCATTTTCTTGACTCCTGGATGAGCTGAATACGGAGCTCGATGAGCTTCAGTCATAATTAATGTACGAAGAACTTCAAAATGAGGTACATAAATGCGACCAAAATGTCGTAATATACCATCCAATTCCAGGACATACCCTACAAATCAACCTTCTAAAGGCCTAACTGATTCAATCTCCGACCTCACTTCCTGATATAATCTATCAGTAGGAAGTGCAGCTACTATTTGACCTCTCAAATCAACTTCGAGAATAGTAGTAGAGATCTCATGTTGACATCGGCTAAGGGCATCAGCCACTATGTTCTCTCTTCCTTGAACATATTTTACTTCAAAATCATACTCACACAGGAACTCCATCCACCATCTTTGCCTAGCATTCAAGTTAGGTTGCGTAAAGATGTATTGCAAGCTATGGTGATCAGTATGAAGTTCAAAACGATGACCTAATAGAAAATGCCTCCATTGAACTAATGCATGCACTACTGCAGCTAGTTCTAGGTCATGAGTAGGATAGTTTAATTCGTGATCTTTGAGTTTGTGAGACTCATAAGCAATCACATGCCCATCTTGCATCAATACTACTCCCAAACCCTCTAAGGATGCATCTGTGCATACCATGAAATCCTCAGTAGGATTAGGAACAATGAGTATAGGCGCATTAGTTAACTTTTCTTTAAGAGTCTGAAAAGCCAACTGACATTGCTCTGTCCAAACAAACTTCTTCCCTTTCCTTTGAAGAGAAGTAATAGGATGACCTATTCTAGAAAACCCCTCTACAAAACGCCTATAATAGCCAGCTAGACCCATAAAACTATGAACTTCACCTACATTAGTAGGCGCGGGCCAATCCACAATAGCTTGGATCTTAGAAGGATCCACAGTGATACCTTTTCCAGATATCACATGTCCAAGGTATTTTATTTCAGGTTGAAAGAAGTCACACTTCTTTAGGTTCGCATATAATTGATTTTCCCTTAAACACTGCAATACCTGCCTCAAGTGTTCTTCATGTTCCTTCATGTTTCTTGAATAAACTAATATATCATCGAGAAATACTGGGACAAAACGATCAAGGTAAGTATGAAAAACACCATTCATTAAACTCATAAATATTGATGGTGCATTCGTTAATCCAAATGGTACTACTGTGAATTCGTAGTGCCCATATCGAGTTCAAAAAGCAATTTTATGAATGTCTGCTTCAGCTATTTGCAATTGATCGTAACCAGATTTCAAATCAATTTTGGAGAACACATTAGCTCCCTTAATTTGATCAAAAAGATCATTGATTCTAGGAAAAGGATAACGGTTCTTAATCGTAACCTTGTTCAATTGACGATAGTCAATGCATAGCCTAAGAGATCCATCCTTCTTCTTTACGAAGATGACAGGTGCTCCCCAAGGGGAAACACTTGGATGAATGAATCCCTTTTCTAACAGTTCCTCTAACTGAATTCGAAGTTCCTCTAACTCCTGAGTCATCATTCTATAAGGAGCTCTAGATATAGGCTCAGCTCTAGGAACTATGTCAACTCTAAAGTCAATATCCCTCTTTGGTGGCATTCCAAGAATGTCATTGGGAAACACATCAGCAAATTCCCTAAGAATAGGATGATCATCAAGAGATACTCTCGACTCTCACCCTCTTCCAAATCAGTAACTGTTGTTGCAAACAGTTGACATCCCTGATGAAGACATCTCTTTAATTGCATAGCAGATATCATCCGCAAAGAGATAGGTCTTTGAATACCTATGATTTCCACTTTCGCACCTAAATCATTAATACAACTAACTGTCTTAAGTCGATAGTCAATTACGTCATGATAAGATGCTAACCAATCAATACTTAAAACTATGTCATATGATCCTAAAGGTGTAACATATAGATCTACTAAGGTAGTTAACATACCAATTTTAAGTTTACAATTATGTACTAAGTTCTCTACTGCTACCTTCACCCCAGAGGAAAATTCAACTTGCCATTTACCACCTTGCTTTACTGCCACAAGACCACAACGATCAACAATGGTCGGTGAAATAAAGGAGTCAGTGGCTCCAGAATCAAAAAGTATAGAAACACTAACACCATGTAACTTACCTGAAGTTTCGACCACCGTGTTCTGGTGATCAGCTTGGTGGTCATTAACCGCTGCATATACTATATGTGCTCGTCCTGCATCTCCCATCAGAGGGCTCGGTCGTGAGGTCGGCGGGCCCATAACTAGTAGAACCTCTCATCGGACACTGCCTAGCTATGTGCCCATACTGCCCACAAGAATAACAACCTGTGCCTGTGCCTCTACCAAATCCTCTGCCACCCGAAGGTGCATTGGACTGCTGAAAACTACCCCTACTAACGGTAGACTGAGCACTCTGTGCAGGCTAATCCTGCCTATTGTGCTTGTTGCACCACCGTAACCCTTTCCCCGCTTTTGAGGACTATTTTGTTGTTGTGTGGTTGAGGGTTATTTTTCTTTGAGGTGTCTGTTGTTGTTGTTGTTGCCCACCCTTTGTGGGTGTCTGTTGGTTCTTGGAAGAACCACCTGTCTATACCTGTCCACCCCGTGGACTAAAACCTACTGCAGGAGCACTCCCAATTTGCACTCCTGTGTGCCCACCTAAAGGCATAATAAGGTTCTCCTCTACAATGCAAGCCTTCTCCACCATGACTTCCATAGTCTTAGGCTCAAAGACTTGGACACCACCACTGATACGGGCGTTTAAGCCCCTGATAAAATGTTGTACTAGCATAGGCTCATCATCGCCAATACCAGCATACTGCTTGAGTTCGTAGAACCTATGTTCATATTGCTCTACAGAAAGAGCCAACTGACGTAGATCATGGAACTTGTCAGCCCTACGCTGCCTCCAGTGTTCCGAAAGGAACCGAGCTCTAAACCTCTCGAGAAACATCTCCCAAGACACAGAACCAATATCTATGTGGAGCTTCTGCTCCTCTAGGCGCCACCAAGTAGAGGTGAATCCTCTCAAGTGCATAATAGCGCATCTGGCACGGGTATTACTACTGTAAGGGTGCATGGCAAAGCATCTACCCAAATCTAGTAGCCAAGTCTCAGCCTCTAAGCCACCTCCAGTACCATCAAAGGTAGGAGGGCGTGCTCTCAGTAAATCCCTCATATGACCTGCAATGATAGCATCCTGATGTGCTATGTCCTCTACTCTCCTAGGAGATCTATCTCTCTCTCTGACAACCTCCTGCTCATCTACCTGTTTAGGTCCAAGACGAGCTAGGACCTCCTCTAATAGTGGACATATCTGAGAACCCTCTACTGCTGGCTATTCGGGATTCTGTCCCTCATTTCTCTGACCCATCTGTTCTGCCTGATCACTGTGATGAGGGCTAGGAGGGGGAGTAACCTGAGGGATTGATCCTTGACCTCCACCTCGACCTCTACCACGACCTCTTCCTCCTCAAATTTCAGGGCATGTTCCTACACATAACAATGAATGTCTTAGATACTATTCAACCAAGGCTAACAGTTGCGACACTACGTACTAGGTCAACCTAATGGGCTCATGATTACCCAGAGCATCCAGTGTTTGTAACCTTGGCTCTGATACCAATCTGTAATGCCCTGTCTTAATAACCTAAGAATGTTGCAAATGTGTATAAAGGTGTAATAATTTTTTTTTTTAAAGTTTAATTATTAAGTTAATTAGTTGCATACATTCATTAGGTTAAGCGACGTTACACTACTTGAGTTTTCCATAAGTGACTTAAGTATTTCGCATTGCACATATTAATTTATAACATAAAGATAACCATTACATAACATTGAAATTTTCCATTCAAGATAACATAAGGTACAAATTTGTTCAATACATTGCATTTGATATTATATACAATACTCATTCATCTGATGAGGTAGTTCAATAATGATTACAATTACAAGTTTTCACCTCGCAACATTTGTGGGATGTTTCAAATACAAAATTTTACAATATACAATGTTGAAATACACATAAGTTTCCAAGTGCGAGCTCTCCATCCATGAATATCTCGATGTTGTGATCAAACTGGGGACCCAACGGATTAAGGTGCATGTTCCACCCAACCATGTGGTACCCGTAGGTCCACCCCCCGTGCTAGGAGATAGTAATAAGGTTACCTAGACCTAATCTACTAACCCTAGACTCTAGTACTCAACAAACTATTGGTTACATTGCTTCCGAATTTAGACAATTGAATGTTTCACAAATACAAGGTTAATTGTTATTCTAGGTGGAGTGTCATCACAACGTTGCAAAGGTTACCCTAGTGTTTCTTCCTAGATTCCGGCCCCCAATCCTTGTGTTACCCTGGTAACCTCTTACGAAACCCGGCCCCTATTGCATACTATTGTGGAATTGACTGTCTCTTGAAGAAACAAGACACCGATTTGCCATTCCAGGCCTTCTCATCTTATACTCATGACTGAAGTAGTTCAAGAGTCATAAGAGAGGCATAAGCATCTTGTTAAGTGTTTTAAATCTAACTACTGTGTTCTTTAGTTTTCACTGACTTACTAACTATTTGTAAGTTACCTTGACACCACTTTGTGTGTCGGCCCTTACAAATAGCCACTCCCCCTAAACATAACATGGGAATATATGTTCTCTGACTAAGGTTTATAAGGTGTACATACAACCAAAATCCATATAAAAGACCAAACATGTTATAACGAACATCATTCATTGTTTATAACATAGGTATCATACCACCATGCAAAGTCATGTACACAACCTTAGTTAACACCAGAATTTAACTTATCAATCACAATTTCCCCATTTAATAATTTGGTCTGGAAGACTTGATCATTAGAGACTCTCCCCATTTTCCCAATCACAAAATTAAAACAATTTAAAGCAAATTCTTGTCTATCATTTGGATATACTAAATCCATATGTATGAGTTTGAATACAACATATTTATAAATCATTTTAATAAAAGATCTATTTTGAGAACAATGAATGTAATTGTTTTCTTTTAATTCACTCTTCTAATTTTCACAAATTTGCATATGATCATTTTCTATACTTTCACAATTTCAAAATTCTCATGAATTTAAAAAAAAAACAAAAATTATTTTTCTGATTTAATAAATTCACAACTTTACAAATATCTATATACAAACATATATACATATGTAAATATATAAATATTAATATAAAAATAATATATTTAATTCCAACAAATATATATATATATATTTATAATCATTAAATAAAATCCGAATTAAACACTTTACACATTTAAATTAACTTTTAAAATTCCAAATAAATTTTGAATGCATTTAAAATTAAAAAAAATAACGAAGTCAAATATTTATTCGCAGTCTGGCCGAAGTAAGGGTTTCAGCAAGCAACGACCACAACCGAGCCGGCCTGTACATGGGCGGAGGCGGTGGGAGTTTCTCCCACCGTCGCCTCCCTTAGGGGCAGTGGCTGTGGGAGCGGCTGCAGCCACCTCCCACCGTCGCCTCCCTTAGGGGCGGCGACTGTGGGGAAAAACCCCCACGACCCCCATAAATAAGCCCTTATATTTCATATACAGTCAACATAAAATAAAAATGAATTTTCTTTTCTATAAAAGAATTTAAACCCTGCGAATTTGACAATAATAATCCTTGTTTTTTTAAAAAATATAACAATACTTCAATCTATTAATTTCGTCCGTATGGCGGCGATTTAAAAAAAAAAAATCAATTAAATCACATTTACATTGTAAAATTAAATCACAGTAGGGAAATTAAATAATCTTCTACGAGGTTTTCAAATGAAATCATGCACAAACATTTTGTTTCATATCCCAAATTATTCCTTGAGGAATCATTTCCCTTTACAAATTTAAAATACTTTCAACAAAGATTTTTTTTTTTTTATAGAAGCTTTCCTGAAGCCATCAAGAATTCACACAGCAAACATCTATAGAAGCTTTTCTTTCCAAAACAAATAAAATGAATTTTACAAGAGGATTACCTGATTTCCTTTGCTAACTAGTGAAGAGAATTTTTTTGTTGCCTCTGTTTCCTGAAGCTTCTAATCTCTTCCCATACAGCAAATCCCAAAATCTTCCTCAAAAGAAAATCTTCAAATCCCAAATAGCTTAACCAACCACCAAGATCCTTTGGAGGATCTTTCACAAAGAAATATAACCAGAGAGATAACAATTTCTATGAATAAAAATGATTTTTTTACACAGCAAGGGAATTTTTGCAAAAGCTCTGATAATTTCCCCATGAGGAAAAATTGAACAACCTCTGTGTTTTTCCCGAGATCCAAAATATCCTCCGTAACAAATTTTCCCCAGCAATATTTTAATTAAAGCACTGGCACACATGTCGAGAAGTGGTTGCAAAAATATCTTCTCCACTTCTCGGCAATCTTGCCAATTCAAATTTGCATGCTAATATTTATTTTATTTTAAATTTTAAAAAAATCAATTTTCAATTGCATGCATTTTATTTTTATTTTAATTTACAATTTCAAATGCCATTTCCTTAAAAATATTTAATTTTCAAATAAACTATTTACACACTTAATAATTTAATTTAATTAATTAATTTATTTAATTAAATAAGTTCGATCTTTTAAAATCAAACCATTTAACCAAATAAGCTAATTAACTAATTAAATAATCAAGCAAGTAATTTCTTCAACATTAAAATATTAATTTAAATACCAATAATTTAAAGCACAAAACCAACATTAAAATTTAACCAAATTTACCTTCCAAGCAATTTATCCAAACAGAAAAGACAGACAATCCTATGACTCAAACTAAAAACAGACGATGTACTAAGACCAGGATTATAGACTAGACTAGGGTAAACCAGACTACTATCTCCCGATCAACATATCCGTTGAGTCTTGACACGCTCAGACCTGAGTACCCAGGTGGAGTCGGTGTCATGTACCTACAATTCCTGCAACCAATCAAATAACGTGCATACATATATATATAAATCATTAAACAAACACACCGTGTGGAGAAAATCACAGATATCACAGGGCACTCACAAGCGAGTGATGCGATTCCATTCTCCACACCAATACACGTCACAACAAACTAACGAAATAAATAGTTGTTAGTCCATCATAACATGTACATAGCAATATTCAACTAAAAGTAAACATCTACGCTATATCAAATCATGTCTAAAATTAGTAATCATCAAACAATATATCATCATATCACAGAATAAATCCACTATCGCTCAAAACCAGCAATCAAAATATCCAACAAAATATCATAGGTCTAATAGTATGAAAACATAACAACAGAAAGCATAGCATAGACGAAGGGGTACTACACTATGCTGGCATTGTTCATCCCCTACATTTCACTTTATGCAGTAACAACGTTAGCATTCATGGTGCATGTACTACTCCATACTTCATAAGGCAAACACAGTTCTTCTGTAGCAAGCAACAGTGGCACTTGCTTGAAGTTTTAAAGTTCTATTTGATTTAAAATCTCTACAACCTTTTTAACAAAAAAAACGGTGTGTATGCCTTTGTGATGCAGGCTTGAAAGTTTTATGCTATTTCAAACTTGCCTCCACACCATGGATTGGTCTTCTCATGGTTTCTCATGCCTTCTTGATGAAGTCCTCTTCATACCTTCATTTGGCATAGGCTGGAGAGATGTCAAATTTGCAGCCAATAGTATTTGCTTGGAATGTTTTTGAAATACTCAACAACTCCATTAGATGTGTGGGTTCATGCCCTTCATTGACCTTGCCAACAAATCCACTTTATACATATCTTGCATTCATTTCCTTTCATCCATTCTTATCCCCATACTTTGTTGGACATCCTTTGCCAAAAGCATAACCATTGACCCTCCTTTTCATAGTCTTTCAAGTCACTATGCCCCGATGGATGAGCGTACCTTGTTCTATGTGCTAGTTTTATGCACTCAAACAAGATACCATCGAGCCAAATAAATTTTCTTGAGATTTTCTCAGAACTTTTCAAACAATCATTTTCTATATGTTTTCCTCTTTATGCTTTGAACAGTGGCACCCATTTCTTCCTCTACGCATAGTTTGGTGATGGGAATACATTTTCTTCCTCACCAAACTTCCATTATACATTCATAATGTGAAAATGTTTTAAAATATTGGCTTTTGCATTGTCATGTAATCATTCATAGTGAAGCAAGATTAAAAGCATTGTAATTGTATCCCATGGTAATTCAAACTAATGATTCAAACTACCCTGAAGCTTTCCCTACATTTATGCCTAGTGGGCACCTACTCAGAGTTGTTTAATGGTTGAAATAAACCTTGTGAAGTAATGAAGAACAAAAATTGATGATATATCATGCTACTTTGCAAAGCCCTACTTTTGTGTGTTACACATTTCATAGACTATAGTGTCGACATGATCAACAAGAACATGTCGGGTTCCCAAGTGGACGCGGCTAAAAAAAAATCATTTTTGTACATATTTACCCTTGAATTAATTAGACACAGCCTCTGAGTTCTTCTGGATTGAAAACATGAAATGGGTTTTCATTAAAATCTTCTTTCTGACATATTTGCGAAATGTGCAAAACTGGTGGAGTGAGCTCTCAAATCAGCTCTGAAAACTGGGCAAATGACCTCCTGAAGCCATAAAAACTTGCAGACATGTAGACATATGACCTGAGATTGTAATGCAACAAACGGTTCAGAGAAAGGAGTTACGAGGTGAAAGTTATTCCCTGTCAAAGTTGCTTAGTTGAACTTTTGTGAATAAACAACTGCTTTGAACCAATTAAAACTCAAGATCGCCTCATTGCAAAAATACCAAATCAACTCTAGGCAAGCTGCCACTGGACACAGTAGTTCATTTAGGTGCAATGAGCATGTGTGCAAGAAGGATTTCCTTGAATCATCATTCATCAAAAGTTATTCAGGGTCAAAGTTGACCTCTTAGAAAGGTTTCTAAAAATGCAAGTGCAGAACTAAAGAAATTGCATTTGGTTTTGACCTGCTAAAAATAGTAAATAAAGTTATAATGCTCTAAAAACCTACATGTGAGCTCATCTTGGCATGGATAATGCAGAACAACAATCAGTTTGACTTGACAGTCATCTGGTTGCAAAATGCAAGCTCAAACGGGAGGCTACTTTGCAAAACTGAACGTTTGCAAACATAAAAAATGTGACAAACCCCTCCAGCTTCACTTTTCAAAACCCTGAAAAAATTCATCGTGGGAAGCTGAAAATTGACATGTACAATCACATAGGTCACATGAGTGAATATGCAAATGGGTTTGCTTGACAATCAACTGGCTTCAAGTTACAACCCTTCAAAGTGGGTCATTCAGGTAGATTCTTAAGTGCATTTCGAAAAGTGTAGAAGCAAATTTTTTGAAATAGGCATCTCAAATTTGGGAAATTTGAGAGTTCCAACAGAAGTATAGGGTTATTGATTCCAATACTTGTGTTCTTAATTAATCCCTTTCCTTTTTCAAATTTACATTTAGGAGTAGATCTGGTGGATAATCAACCAATTAAATCTCTAATTTCCTCTCTAGATATCATATATGAATTGTCAAGCCACACACACTAATCATGAAATATGCTAAGTTCCAACCTAATACATATTTCCTCATTGCTAAAATTTGGAAATTGATCCCACACATCCAATTTCATCTATGTAATCATGTTGTGTTTCTATTTGAAGGTAGAATCTTCTCCACTTAATTATTTAGACCACAGTATGTGTGCTTTTCCATAAGTAGGTTCTTCCAATTTTCTATGAATATATATCCCAATTTCTTCAATTGGAATAACACCAAGGGGAACATCTAAAAATGCACCCAAGGGGTCAAGTTTTAGGGTTTTGACATGATGCTTCTTAAATTGTGGTTTTGATCTTATTGAATTATCTACAACTTGAGGTATATCCATCACATTCAACAAAATTCAATGAATAATTCATAGGGAATAATGTATAGTAGTTGTAACTTACCTCTTTCCTATACACCAAAGCCAAGAACCAAAGTTTTGTAGTATGGAAATGCTCTGGTTTCTTCAAACTTGCTCTGCATGCTTCTACTCTTCCACAAATGCCTATCATCGAATGAATTTTCCTCAACATACTTAAATTTATTTCTTTGATCTCAATTACTTCAAAAATAAATGCTTCAAACCACACATAGACGACCTCAAAATTAGCATATACTTCCATATTTTCAAGCTCTACAAAATTTATTCTTCACGCATGTGCACCTAAAAATTATTTTTATGGGAAATCTTGAATTTGTCATTTGTAATAAGGGTATGTGTAGAATCATGATGGGCCAAAAAGTGGCAATATGATGGGTATGTGGCTGACAAATTTTTTTTACCCAAAATTGATGAAACGAAAAAGTTTTTTAAAGGAGATTCTCAGCTTTCCACCAATATAAAATTATGCTTTACTTTGAATTTAATAAATAATTATTATTCATTTTCTATTTGAATTACGACTAAAGTCCTAATTGATAGGCTGATTGAAAAAAACTCTATAGCTTTCAAACGATATCACATTTTTTGAATC
>VDFB02172694.1:0-15450 GCA_007258455.2 Sequoia sempervirens | reverse complement strand
TTCCTTGAGGTGAGTCACTCCCCACTCCCCTCTCTTTCATTTATTTCCCCACCCCTTGTTTATCCCTTTCCAATTAATTTTCTTCCTTCTTATTCACTTTCTCCCTTTTCTACATCTTCCAAGTCTCTTTCTTGTTTTTTCTACATGTAGAGATTTTTTTATCACATATGCATCATGTTTGTGTTATATAAGATGCTTTATTTTGTATTTTCCTCTTACATTACATGACAATACTTTTAGCTACTTTCATGTACATGATATATTCTATATTTCTTTTTACATATTATTTGTTGGTATATGAAGTCAAATTTGTTTATCCATCATTAAAAAAATATTTTACAATAACACAGTAGTTCCTACGCGAGCTAAAAACTCAACACTCCCTCTTAGTGAGGAAGTAAATTTTGTACCAATCCATCAACTAACTATTAATCAATTGAATCCTGAAAATTGGAAGGCTCTATTATGTTGCGCATCATGTTGGTATGTGAAGTTAATTTTCTTTATCTAGAACTGATTTTTTTTTGGAATTTACTATTTTTTTTCCATATGATAGTTGTACAAATCACACTTTCTATTTTTGGAGTCTTCTACAAAGAATATTCAACAACTTAGATGTTTATGGTTTGAGATGAATTATGAATTTTTTTAACAAGGAATTGGTTCCTGAGATAATAAAACTTTGTGAGACCTTTGCTTGTGGTTTTTTCCTAGTACATTACTAGGTTTTTGTGTAATTCTATGTGTTTTTGTTTTATTACTTTTCATTTGTTTATTTTTGTATTGTCAATTTTCTCAATATTATTACTTTCTTTCATAGGCTATTTCTCATACATAATTCCCCCTTATAACAATCCATTCCATTATTTTTCATTTTCAAAGTCTTATGTTATTTCCCATGTGGTTAGTTATCTTGATGGGACCTACATTGATTTATCTAAAAAAGCTACCTATTCCTCTCTTTATAACTTAGTAGGATCTTAAATTTCTATTTCTAGTATTATTAATGTTCCTACTAGAGTTACCATTTTTTCATGCCTACTATAACTTAGTCTTTAGTAATGGTGTAAGGTAGTACTTCCCAACCTTCCTCTCCTTGATTTCACTCCCATGGATTTTGAACCTAATATCAATTATTTTTCTTGCCAACCACACTTGTGACAATTTGAAAAAAAACAAAAAAGTGTGTGTTCCTAATTTCTTTTCTTCCACTATAGTTAATCTTCTTCCTCCATCTCATGAGCCACTAATAAATTATAAATATTATGACTCAATTAAGAAACTAGATACAAGATACTCAAGTTACAATATCTATTTCAAATCTACTTAAAACTTCTCCTTCCTATAAGGATATCCTTCAACAAGACCTTCAAAATATTTTAGTAGATCTCACTATGCAACCTACTAAAGTGGTGTCCATGTTAGAATCTATTCACACTATTTCCTTTTGTTCTAAAATATCATCATTCTATATTGCATGATGTTCTTCGTCTTATCATTCTTATTGGCTAAAGATGGTTGGCACTCATTGATAAAGGTTTTGGTCTAAACATTTATAGTATTAAATTTATTGGAAACATCAAGTTTCATTGTTCACATATATTAAATCTTTCTTTTGCTATTTGAGGTTTTGATAATGTTAGTCAAGAGTCTCATAGGATCACCACAATTCCTATTCCTATAGGACTTGTCTCCCTCCCCACATATTTTATATGATGCTAGAGAAGATAACATACATTATTATCCTTGGTTTTCCATGTATACATGAGATGCAAGTTGTCCCATCTACTCCTCATCAATTCCTAAAGCTCATGCATGATGATAAATTTTATATTTATATATGCTAACAAAGACCCCTTCACTCTTGCATGCTTTTAACTCCACTATTAAAAATATTTGTCTTTCCCAAGGCGTAACCATCTAAAGTTGTCTCTCTAATAGACCATTCTTGTTCTTTGTTATTACCTCATTTTAATGTTACACCCTCTTCCTTTTTCACCTTCTTATGGATGAGATACCCATTTATTATACTCTACTTATCATTAATGGTATCCATTCATCCTCTTGATCACCTTGTACACATGGCCTACCTCCTTCTTCTATAGTTCTAGAGTCCTCTTCCACCATTAAATCATCATTTACACCTTCTTATTATTTCTTAGGGAGTATAGAGTTACCCTCATGATTTTAATATTATAACCTTATATGATGACTTCAATACTTTTGATCAACCTACTCAATATTCTTCTCCTTTATCTTTACCACCTCCTAAACAACCCTCATATACCAAATATAGTTCTATTTGGCAAGGACCCTCCCTTATATTGCCACATGTTATGTAATATATATGGAAATGAATTTCACTTTCTTATTTATAATTAATTTAATGGTAAATTCTAAGAAATAATGAAAAAGGAATCATTAGACCAATCCAACTTGATTCTCAATATGACAAGGGTGATCTTGGGTGGTTTACTTCAAATGATAAGTGTCTCATTGATACTAAGTTTGGTGACTGCTAATAAATTATCTATATTATTCCTCATTCTCTAACATTAGAAAAATATAGATTTCACTAATATTGCTCCTTCAAGTCTCATAAATTCCTCAATTTGAAAATTTATCCACTAAGGGGTCATTGGCCAAATTCTTTGGATTTTACTCAAATTCTCTTTCTTTCCACTACGATTGAGGCTTTCTCTTTTCCCTCAACATTATTTTTGAATCAACCATAATGGCTTCTAATTTTATCCTTCTTGAGGAAATTTTCCTCGGTTTTCCCATAATTCCCTTTATTGAGAACCGTTATTCTATGTCCATGGGTGATACAGTTGGTGTTTCTATGGACATCCTTTCATAGTACTTAAAATTAGTAAAATTCCTTTCTCCCTTTGAGCTCTAAATGTATTGTGACAGTTTTCATAATTCAACATATTTGTTTGGACGTATAAGTACATGTCAAGCATTGATGAACATGTTGTGGTGCACAAAATCATTCTCACTCCCAAGCCTAAACCAAGATTTTTT
Source organism: Sequoia sempervirens (assembly GCA_007258455.2). Lineage (NCBI taxonomy): Eukaryota > Viridiplantae > Streptophyta > Pinopsida > Cupressales > Cupressaceae > Sequoia > Sequoia sempervirens. The sequence goes on along the minus strand of VDFB02172694.1, from coordinate 12,423 downwards.
TTCATAAAATATATACCCCAAGTTGGCATTATAATTAAGAGATGAAGTAAAGAGTATTTTAAAAGGTTTTATAAGACTAATTGAGTTATAAGCTTGGATCTCCAACATTATTCTTATGCCTAAACTATATGGTTGTGTTTGTATTTACACTAAATTTTGACACCTAAATGGGGCATCGATGGAGAAATATTTTCTTATCATAAATGTTGACAGGATCATTCATTCTAATAGCATTTGTGAACTTCTCTCTTTCATGGATGAGTTTTTTAACAATCAAATTCTTATAAACCTCAAGGCCAAGATAATACTACCTTCACTACACCTTGAGGATATTTTTGCTACATGTTCATTCCTCTAGTATTAAAAACATCAAGGTATCAAGTAAGTCACTTAGGATCTACCCATGACCATCATATTCATGATCTTATGCATTCCACTCTTAAGGATTATGTAAAAAAAATTCTAGCTAAGTATACATCTCATGAGTCTCCCAACCATTGTTTATGTATTGTTTTCAAGTATCTCTATTATTATAAGTTCCTCAACCTTACGAAATGTGTCTTTGAGGCTGATTTTGGAAAGATTTTAAAATTCAACATTATTAAGGCATTGTAGTTGACATAAATAACATCATTGTAAATTTAAAAATGCCCCCTCTTGAAAAAAATTTCAATTACATAGCTTACAAGGTAAGGTTCAAGTTAACCATTGATTTGTGGTTCAATTGGCCAATCATACTCTTCAATTTGCATGTCTCCTCAAGAATGAAATCAAGTTTATATACAATGAAAAGTTCCAAAAAGAATTTTATTTCATTAAATAGTATCTTACTAATCCTCTCATTCATGTGCTAGTTGTAGATGGTTTCTCTTTACTTCCATATAATTCCACTAATAAATGTGTCATTAGTGCCCTACTAGCTCAAAACATTAGCAATGAAAAATATTATGAATTATATTACATTAGTCAAATATTTATTGAATACAAGACACACTACATCCCTATAGCAAAGTAGTGCCTCATTATTGTATATGCTTAAAAAAAATTATAAGTACAAAAAAGATCCATTAAAATACATGGTGTCTAAAGCTATTTTTTTCTAGTTGTTTTGATAGGTGGGTGATGTTACTTACTAATTTTGACCTTCATCTCATATCAATTTTTGTATTAAAGGTCAAACTATAGTAGATTGGTTAGTAGGGGATCCTTCTACCTTCTCTCTTATATTTGAAGACTTAATTAATGAACATGTATTAATTATGGACACTATTGAAACATGGAATATGCTCTTTGATGGCTCAGAGTATAAGATAGGTTTGAGAGCATGTGCCATTTTTATTATTCCTTTTAGTTCAGTCATTCCTCTTTCTTCTCACCTCAACTTCTTGTATACTAACAATATTGTTGAATATAAATCTCTCATGGCTAGGTTACTTGTGATTCACTCCATTGACATATAACTCCTCTATAAATACATAATGACTCATAGTTATTTGTACACCAAATCATAAGTTCTTTCCAAGTGAAAGATGATGTACCATTTCTTTATATCAAAATTTAGTACTTTCTTTCCTTACTTCCAAAAGATAATTCTATTAATGTAGTCTTGAGGAAATATAAGCTACATGCAAATACCATGGTTAGAGTGGCCTATCTACTATCCATAGTTGATTTAAATGAGGCATTCACACTCCTAATTTATAACCTCATAACATCAATTTTCAATGATGTGCCTTCTTTTTATGTAATGTACTTGATATTGAGAAATGGTATTTATACATATATGCTTATGGACATAGAGGATTCCACCCTAATTATACTATAATTTTTTGCACACGCACTTTACAAGAAGTTTCTAAGTATATTTTATTTTGTCACATTTTATATCATGATTCTTATAATAGATTTCTTTCTTAATGCTTGACATCTTATTAGATTACCATTGCATTACAAGAGGAACATGTGAGTCCTTATTATGTATAGTTTAGTGGATGTTTCATGCTATGTGGAGATACCTATGAGAATCAAGTCATCCCCATATAAAATAAGTATCATAAGATCATCTTCACAATTGTGATTGTAAACTATTATATTAGAAGGGTAGTGTGAGAAAAAAATCAAGCAAGAAGTTGACAATCTTCTCTAACGAAATCATTGGGGCTTGTTTGAAACCACAAAATGAATAGTGAAGCCTATAAACAAATGAAGAATCTTGCACAAAACTTGGAGTCTACTCCATATAGATATCCTTGTGAAGATCACTAAAAAAAGGGACTCTTCACATCCATCTAAAAAACCCCCCATCCTTATGATGCAACAAGAGAAAGTATAAGATGAATATAATGTATCTTAGAAATAGGAGAAAAGATATTAAAATAATCAATTCCCTCAACTTGTGAAAAATCCTTAGTCAAAAGACATACCTTGTACTTGTCAATGGAACCATCTATTGTATATATTTTTTTTAGATTTACTTAAAAAAAACCAACATTATTCTCATAGGAAAAGGTATAAGATCCCATGGATGATTCTTCATTAAAGAATAATACTCCTTTTCTATACCACTATCCCACTCTAGAATTCTTGTGGTATTTAAAAACCTTTGAAGATCATAAAAAAGAACATGTATCAAAATATTAACATGTACTCACTATGAAAAATGTGACAAGTATTTGTAGAATCACCAAACAAAGGTCTAACCTCTTCAAGAGTAGTCCAATCCCAACAAGGAAAATATTATCCACTACGAGGTGGTGGATCTAAATTTTTATCATCATAATCCTCAATAATAAAAGAGCTCTCGAGAGATAAATAATAAGGATTAGGGAGTGAGGGAGATGTATGTGATGATATATCCATTTGTCTGAAGTATTCATAAAAATTCAAAATAAGAAATCATGACTGACAATATTAAACAACCTCCAAACATTCACATCCTCTCAATAGCCAACAAAAATTGAAAGTTGACTTCTTGTTCTCTAAATCCTTAAACAAACCATTTAAAATAAAGGCCCAAGCCTCGGTACAAAATACTCTTAAAGAAGATACATTAGGCTTGACCTCCTCAAGAGTTATATTACGCATTACCTTGTGGGACATATGATTCTAAATGTAGTTTACACAATTAACTACTTCAGCCAAAAAAGTGAGTGCCATTTTCTTGGACTAAATCATGCAATTGGTCATCTTCCATAAAAAAAAATCTCTAGATTTCTTTCATTTATGCCATTCTATTGAGAAGAGCAAGGAACAATGTGCTAATGTTGACTACCATGCTCAATATTATAAATCCTAAAATACTTGATTCACATAATCCTTGTGTTATTTATGCATATTTACCTAATAGTAAAACTATACCACTTCTCCATAGACACTTGGAAGACCATGAAAGTGATGAATAAATCACTCTCGTACTTAAAGAAGTAGACCTGTGTGCATTATGAGAATCCATCAATAAAGGTGATAACATACTTGGCCCTTGAAAATATGGAGTTGGGAATGACATAAGACCATTATGAATCAACTTGAGGGGTGCCTTGGAATGAGATGCCTTACCCTTAGGAAAGTATATCGATGATGTTTTTCCATGTACACAACCTCAATATTAACCCTATTAATATTATATGATCTATTAATACATGCAGCTATAATATTTTATTTTTTTTAGCATTGATTGATATATTCAAATGTACATACATACATATTTAGATACTAACATTATAATTATAATTTTTAATAATGCATGCATTTTTAAATAATATTTTTATTTTATACTAACACATATATATTCACACATGTTGACAAATATTTATATATACATAAATAGAGATTATATTCTCTTTATATGTGTTTTGATTATATTCTCTTTATATATGTTACTACATAATTATTTTAATTTATCTTAGCATAATGTATATCAAGATACACACTTAATATACATAATTATTTATTTTGCATTAATATATACTTAACATTGATATATTTTCTAAATTTTATTATTATTACTTATTTACCTAAATATTATTTTATTCATTAATTTATATTATTAATCTCTTTTTGTTATAATTTATGCATATACACTAATATTATATATTTATCATTGATCGATATATATACATGTATCATCATTTTATATATGTTATGAAAATTATTGTATACTTGAAACAAAGAAAAATTGGGTGGGGGTTGTGTTTTTGGTTGTAAAAGCGGGTTCACCAAAATGATAATAAATAACCCTATTTTCCTCAATTTCATTCAAAAAATGAGATCCAAATAATAAAGTGACTAACAACCAATAGGTGAGTCAAATCAAGGTATGAATCAACAAATTTCTCCCTTATGTAAGGATTGTGGTGTGATTCGAATAACACTTTGGGGAGAAAGATTAAAACTATCAAATAAACTTCAAAATGCAAGCTATAAAATGCAAATGAAGGATAGTAATCAAAACTAACAGAAACAGTAATCAAAAGGTAGATTTGGAAAGGGGAAAAGGATGTGTACCTTTCACCAAAAGTCACTTTTTGAATCTCACTAAGGACTCATTCACCTTATGTGAATGGGTCCTACCTAGGGTTCTCTAAAATTTGTCTCTAGATTGTCTTCTATTGTGTTTGCAGTATCAGATAGTCAGAAATAAATTGTGTAGAAGAGTTTTTTTGATATGACAACTTTTCTTGCAACTTTGAAAACTTTGTAACTTTCTTCAATTTTTCTCTTCAAAGGGTCTTTCACCTAAAAAATGAAATGGCATGTATCAAAGAGAGAGAAAAAAAAATTGTTAGGTGAATGGAGGTTTTCCTTGGTCAAACCCTATTTTGGTAATTAAACCTTGAAATGAAACAATGAAACATGAAAGGAGGAATGATGAATGAAAAATACTATGTTACTACTCACCAAACTTGTTTGTTTGCTGCAATTATCATGAATTGGCTTTAATGGATGTAGATTTTGATCATGAAACTTGATTTGAAACAATGTCCTTGAATTCTTTAATAGATCTTGAACTCTACATCACCATATTCACTCAAATAGTATGCATGATGCAACATGACTTTGACATGATAATGGAATCTTGATTGCTGCAATAATATTATACAAAATTTCCCTTGAATTCCTTGAAAATGCTCTTGAATTCTCTAATAATGCTCTCTTCAAAATTACTAGGTCTTATGAAAATTGCTTAGATTAAACTTAGTGAAATGACCTCTTATTTATACATATCTTAACATTAATTCCCAAAATTCAATTATCATAAGCCAACATTGAATTGTGGATTTGAAATCATTAAAATACCACCAAAAACACATTTTAAAGGGGGGTCCTAGGTCTAAGTGAGGACCCATTCACCCTATGGTGAATGGATCCTAGGTCACTTACCTAGGACACACATTTCTTAATGTTAAACATTATGTTATGGCATTTATGAAAGTTGGATTTTATCCCTTGGAAAATACATTTAATTAGGATTGGATTTGAATTAAAGGGGAAAATTAAGGAAAATTAACCTCAATTAATTAATAAAGCCCTAGATTAATGTGAAAGTGTAAAAATACACCTTAAAACACCAAAAATAAAGCACAATTAAGTCCATTTTTAATTAAAAGGGCCCTAAAATTAATATGAATATGAAAAAAATATTACAAAACTAAATTAAGGCATCATTAAGCTCATTTATTACTAATTATTTCCCAAATTAAGTGTGAAAAAGGGATACTTTTTCCTACACTACACTTAGCCCCCACTTTAGTGAGAGGATGACCATGTGTAAAACTCAAACTAAATTAGAAATTTGACACTTATGTATGTAGCAATGACAAATATACTCAATCATACAACATCAAAGATCGAGAAGATCAAGCCTAGGCGGTTCAATCGGTGTAGAACACATCTAAGCTTTCATTTTGTGCTCACTCCACAATAGTAAAACTCTAGGTTGTCCAATAGGTGAGTCTCCCAAAGGGTGGAAAATGAGAGAATCATATTAGGCTCACATACTATATCAAATCTATCCTCCTAACATCTTCAATAAGGCACCACAAGACAGGGATTTGTGCTCCATAGGGCTCAAAAAGTTATGTTATGCTAAGCACCTATGAACAAGGCAAGGCTCCACAAGCAAGCAAGGTGTGTTATGCTAGGTGGCCTTGAATAGGATTTTGAGCTTCACAAGGTTAGTAAGTTATGTTATGATAAACACTTATGAACAATAATGCTAGTAAAGGTTTTCGTTCAAAGGGATTTCACTTATTTTGTGTAATGTCTTCTTCTTAGAGAACATCATGCCTAATTTCTCCAAGAGAGGACAATTCAATAGTAAAAGTTCACAACTTAGGGAATGTAGTGTGTTGCATCACCACTAAGAAGAAATTCGTATGCCAAGAAATATCACACTCTTGGAGGACATCGAACCCAATGACACCACCAAGAAAAGGATGCATCACAAGAATAAAGAAAATCACACCATGAAACATGAAAAATGTCGAAAGATTTTATAAATGTATGCCCCTAATTTAAAATGGTTGCTAACACCATTGTTGTGAGAAATTTCTTTAAAGTATCCAATGTTCAATCCTTAGACATGAGAGCTTCCTTGGATAGCCCTATGCCAAGTCATATGTTTCTGAAATGAAGCTACGTCAAAAAAAAGGAAGGAGGGGTTTCCCCCAAAAACACATAAGGGATCTACAGATTCAAGGTCATTATGTCTTTGCTAAAATGTTGCTATAGAGCTCAAAAACATCATCATTCCCCAGATACCCCCAAATACTCATAGAATTGGAAGAATGACACAAAAAGCAAAAATAAAGAAAAATCCTTTGGGTCAACATGGAAGAGACCTAAATGTATCGACACCTTGCATCATCCCCAAAAGGAAAACACAAGACAAGAAAAATAAATAAAATGATTATGACATAGAGAAGAATGTAGGTACAAATAGAGGAATGCACAAAAAGAGAGAGATGCGTCAAACAAAATAGTATGCAGGATCACATTATGCACATGCAACCACACAAATAAACATGCAAAATAAAATAAAGCAAAATACTAGTAAGGAACATGTGAGTCAACCTATAGCAGGTCATTCACATCCCAATCTCGGTTAGTAAATATAGAAGGTGAACAAATAGCCAAGGGACAACATCATATGCCAAAACTAGGACAATGCTATCTAACCCCTTGCCCCCACTAAGTGTAGGACAAAGATGAGCCGAGATAAGTGATGAGAATGAGCTCCTTGCGATAAAGTGAATGATTTGAAATGAATGTAAAACATGCAATAGTGAGGATGTTATAATCCTACAACTATTACATGGAAAGGATAAAAATGCATGTGTCAAGGGATTATTTTTTTATATCAAACTCCTTAAATATTCTTTTTAAAGCATGATGCGCATCAATACTATGCCCAATTCTTCTATGATATTGATAATGAGACCTATTTTTGTTCTTAGGATTTGGATTTGTATTTTCTCTAATGGGTGGTAATGTTATAAGTCCTTGATTTAGAAGTGTGTGTAAGATTCTTTCATTTTCAGACATGGGACAGGGAAATTTGACTTTCTTGAGTTTGTAATGCTTTTGTTTCTTCCTTGATTCACCAATTTTTTGTGATAGATGTTGAGGAGGAGGGCCTAAGATTACCTTATCATAATTACGAGGAATTGGTTGTTCCTTTGGAAGGAGGAAACTTATGTCGAGAGGAGGATCTTGATATCCTAATCCTTTGGCTTCTTCAATAGGAAGTTGCTCTAAAAGCTTACGAATTTCATGCTCATTAGTTATGTCACATCCTTGGTTGGTTAAAATATTAAAGCCTTTTCCATAAGTCTCTTCTAGGTTGATGGGCGTGTTGATCACTTTGTTAACATAAGATGGTTGTGTATTTGCTTGGTTGGAGATACTAGGTTCACTCATTGTTGGAAGTTTAGGCTTACTTTGTGACTTAATTTTAGGATGTAAAAGGACAAACATTTCAAGTTGTGTTGGTTGTTTCATGGAAGGATAAAGGGATGCATTATTCTCAAGATTGTTAAGGCAATCATTTGTGAACTCATGCATGGTAGCATCATCTTCTCCAATGATTTAAACTTCACTAGGACACTCACTGGGGGTTGATTGAGCATGGTTAGGGTCAATTGCTTTAGGATCATTTCCAAAAACACAACTTGAAACATCAACCAAGGAGAACAAATGCTTTCACATATTGCTAAAAGACTTGTCCATTCTTAGATTTTCAAATTTAAAACAAGGTAATTTTTTTATTACACTATGCAAAAACCTGAAAATAATATCTTGTAAATGCAACTTTGAAATCATATAATGCACTAATTCCATCAAATGAAGCTAAATATGACCGAATTGAAGAAACACAAATTATGCAAATAGAAGCAGAGATATGAGAACAACAAACAGAAATACAAAATGAATGTTTTAATGCCCAAAAAATTAGGAAATGACCCTGATCAGGGACTCATTCACCCTAGGGAAAATGGGTCCTAGGTTAGGGTTTTGAAACAAGTTTTTATAGATTTCTAAGTTGATTTCAATGGTTTCTAGATTCTAATCTGATATAACAAGTTATATTTGTGAGTTCAATGTTGAATTCAAATGCAAAATGTGACAAAATGACAACCTAGAAAACCTAATTTGATATGCAATTTTGTTCCAATTTTCAAATGTAAATGAATATGATGTAATGCTATGTAAGTTATATGTAAAATGATTAATTGTTTTTGTATTTTTTAGATTTAAAGAATGCAAGTATGCATTCCTAAAAACCCTAGATGTAATGCAAAGTTAATATGCAAACTAGACACCCTAAATGCAACTCAATTCAATGCAAAGAGATGAAAATGAATTCCAAATCTAAATTTAGGGTGAAAGAGGACTCCAAAATTAGAAAATGAAATGATCAAACTTAGGTTCACCACAATGAAACAAAGAAAAATTGGGTGGGGGTTGTGTTTTTGGTTGTAAAAGGAGGTTCACTAATATGATAATAAATAACCCCATTTTCATCTATTTCATTCAAGAAATGAGATCAAAAAATGAAGTGACTAACAACCAACTAGTGATTCAAATCAAGGTATGAATCAAAAAAATTCCCTTTTATGTAAGGACATTTGTGTGAGTTAAATAACACGTTGGGGAGAAATATTAAAACTATCAAATAAACTCCAAAATGCAAGCTATAAAATGCAAATGAAGGATAGTAATCAAAACTAACAGAAACAATAATCTAAAGGAAGATCTAGAAAGGGGAAAAGGATATGTACCATTCACCAAAAGTCACTTTTTGAAGCTCACTAAGAATGTATTCACCCTATGGTGAATGGGTCCTAACTAGGGTTCTCTTTTGTTGTTTCTGCACTCCCAAATTCTTGATTTTCATTGTTAGACAACTAGAAATAAATTGTGTAGAAGATTTTCCATGATATGACAACTTTTCTTGCAACTTTGACAACTTTGCAACTTTCTTCAATTTTTCTCTTCAAAGGATCTTTCACCTAAAATATGCAATCACACATCAAAGAGAAAAAAATGTTGTTTGTTAGGTGAATGGGGGTTTGCCTTGGTCAAACCCCATTTTGGTAATTAAACCTTAAAATTAAACAATGAAACATGAAAGGAGGAATTATGAACAACACTATGTTACTACTCACCAAACCTTTGTTTGAACCTTGGATTGTAAATTTGCAGCTAGCATGAATTGGCTTCAATAGATGTGGATCTTGATCATGAAACTTGATTTGAAACAATGTCCTTGAATGCTTTAATAGATCTTAAACTCTACATCACCCTATTAGCTCAAATAAAATACATGATGCAACATGAATTTGACATGATAATGGAATCTTGATTGCCATAATGATGAGGGCACAACCCGAGACATAGAAAATAACCCACAAACAAGAGAGTAATTTTATTATTCAGAAAATGGAGCTTCTTACATGTAGAAGATCCTAAATCCCCAAGTTTTACAACACATGCAAGTTACAGAAAGCTACAAAATCACCCTTTCGCAATATGCGAGCTTGTCCCCAAAAATTTGCCCAAAAATTAGAAACCCGCCCATAAATAGAGCTCCTCTTTAGTTTGGAGCCAAAACAACATTCAAATTTTGAGTTTAGGCGGTTTGGCACCGAAAAATTACAACTTGAAGTTCAAATTTCAAAAGAACATTTGCAATTGTATCTTCTAGAAAGTGTGCCAACTTCCTCGGGCCATAACTTTTGATCCGGGACTCTGATTTGCGAATCGTTTGAACTGTTCTCGAAGTCAAGAATGCGCTCGAAATTTTCTACACCAATTTCAGCAAGTTTCGGGGCCGATCCAGGAATTCTAAGTGCCTCAAATCTAACTCAGAAGATTTTTAGGTGCAAATCTGGGAAACTAAAACTGTAATATCTTTCAACCCAGGAATAGAAATTAAAAACTGTAAATTGTGAATTTCATTATGACGAAAAGGGTATCCAAAAATGTAAAAACATCTAAAAATTGAGAAACTTGAAATTTAACTATTTTTGGGTGATGCAAGATGTTCTTACACCACTAGATGCTCTTTTAATTTGCATTACACTCCGTGTAATTTTATAGCACGCCTCGTGATGGTGAGGAAACCTAAACCTAACTTCTACCTTAGGCAACTAGGATGAATCTTCAACAGGCCTTCCCTTCCATTTCACCAGATATTCTTCATACTGCCTGTTCCTGGTACTCCTTCCCACATGACTATCTAGGATTTCTTCAATCTCCTCCTTTTCTGAAGTAGGTGTTGGAATCCCACATTGTTCCATTGTTGGTACTTCCTCTGCACCACCTTCATGATACTTTGTCAAATCTGAAATGTTGAACACAGGGGAAATGTTGAATCCATCTGGCAACTCTACCTCATATGCATTCCCTGAATCACGCCGCTTCAAAATTTTACAGGGACCGAACTTCTTCATCTTCAATTTGTTATATGTTCCCAATGGAAACCTTTATTTCCTCAAGTGGACCATCACTTCATCACCAATCTGAAACTCCTTATACCTCCTCTTCTAATCTACCTTAGCCTTATACTACGTATTCATCTTGTTAATATGTTCTCTTACCTTTTCATGTATGTCCTTGATGTGTTCTACAAATTTTTTGGCTTCAACACTTATTTTCTTCTCTTGGTCCATCTTCCTCAATTTTGGAGCTGTTATGGGGCTACCTCCATAAACAATCTGGAATGGTGATCTACCAGTGCTTCTGTTGACAGAATTATTGTAAGAAAATTCTGCCTGGGGTAAGATCAAGTCCCATCCCTTGGGTTTATCTCCTACCAAACATCTTAGTAGGTTACCCAGACTCCTATTAACAACCTCTGTTTTCCCATCTATTTATGGATGGTGTGCAGAACTGAACTTCAACTCTATCTTCAGCTTCTTCCACAAGGTCCTCCAAAAGTACCCCACAAATTTGGTGTCACGATCTGAAACAATACTCTTTGGCAGACCATGTAGCCTCACCACCTCTTTGAAGAACAAGTTAGCAATGTGGACTGCATCATGGGTCTTCTCACATGGGATGAAATATGCCATCTTAGAAAACCTGTCAACTACCACAAATAATGAATCATTCCCTCTTTGTGTCCTTGGCAAACCAAGAACAAAGTCCATACTTATATCCTCCCACAGCCTCTCTGGTACATGTAAGGGCTGATATAAGCCTATATTCTGACTCACTCCTTTAGCCATCTGACATACCCTGTAGCTTTGTACAAAATTCTTCACATCTTGTGACAACTAAGGCCAATAATAATGCTCACTGATAATGGCAATGGTCTTATCCCGACCAAAATGTCCTGCCATTCCTCCACTATGCTTCTCCTTTATCAGGTTCTCTCTCATGGAACTCCTCGGGATACACAATTGACTTCCCTTAAATAATATGCCATCCTAGATTATGAAATCCAACCACCTTGTCCTGTCCACTATAACAGGTTCCTTGCAAACTTTCCAAGCCTCTACAAAATCAGGATCTTCTGCATACAGTGTCTTAAGTTCATTGAACCCAACCACTTCAATCTGCATCTTTTTCATCAGTGTATGCCTCCTACTTAAGGCATCCACAACCCTATTTGACTTCCCACTCCTATGTTTAAAAATAAAGGTATAACTTTGCAAAAACTCTACCCATTTCATATGCCTCTAATTTAATTTTCCCTGACTATTTAGGTACTACAAAGCCTGATGATCAGTATATAGAACAAATTCCTTCAGAAACAAATAATGTCTCCATTTCTTTAATGCTTAAACTATTGCATAAAATTCCTAATCATATACAGAATACTTTCTCTTGGCATCATTTAACTTTTCACTGAAATAGGCAATGGGCTTACCTTCTTGGCTCAACACTGCTCCAATGGCACAACCACTAGCATCACAATCC
>VDFB02172691.1:0-10181 GCA_007258455.2 Sequoia sempervirens | reverse complement strand
GTTTTGATTTATATGTGTGTGTGTGTGAGATTGAGCTATAAGACAACGATTTGCCTAGTTTTTATCATATTTAAATATTGCAACAATAGAGTATATATATATATATATCCAAGATGATATATGTGTGTGCAAATATATCCATCTCGTGAATTACATTTAAGAGCGATTAGTTTGTATAAAATGTATAATTAGATATTTGTTAATTATTCTTAATTAAATTTATTTATTTTTGTGTAAATAGATGGATATGTTAGGAATCATAATTAAGAGAAATCTATTTGTGTTAAAATGCGTTTAAAGTTATTATATTATAAGATTTCATAGTTCTCTAATTATTTAAATGATATTAAAATGGACGTGTAAATACATGTAGAGATTATTGAATATGTTCTTTAAAATTTATTAAATGGAATGTGTTAGAGAATTTTCAGTTTGACTTTTATGTTCCCATGATTGATTGTATTATTCCCAATTTGAAGAGATTTTATGTTTAGTCATGTGGGAAATTCATGTGGGAACCCATAGCACTAAGTTTCTCTATTTGGGAGTTAAGGGTAGTTCATTCAATAGGCTTCTAGAGGCAATGGGAAACTTGATTTATGTTATTTTTCCATGTTTTGATCTTTGTGGTTCGTTTAATCTTATTTTTTTTATTTTTGAGCTCTTGTGGGTGTTACCTTGTACCATGGTGTTGACATCTGATGTAGCTTTTTGACCGAGATGGTTCATGCCTCGCATATGCACTTGGTTTTTGTGGTTTTAGTGCTTTACGTGTGTTGGTACACCCCTTGATGTCATTAGATTTATGTTTTGTTGCTACTAGGGAGAGTGGCTCTTCATGGGGGCCGACACACAAAGGGGCAGCCTAGGTAACCCATGGAAGAGTTTGTTTAATAAGTGAAAAATTAATAAAATAAACTAGTGGGTTTGGGTAGGATCACACTAAACAAGATAAGTAAGATTTCAAACCATGCCATTAGTGCTTTCACAGACTAAGGGTGGGCTGAGAAGGCCATGGTTGGCAAGATCACTACCTTGTCCTCATAAAAGGTTAGTGGTCTCACATGTGTCACCCTATGGGGCCGGTGCCGTGAGAGGTAGCTAGGGTAACCATAGATGGGGGTCGACGCCTAGTGAGAGGTAGCCTGGGTAACCCATTCTAAGTCCATGCGATGAAACTCTTCCTATAGTATCCCTTATTATTATATTGTCTTTGTGAGCCTCTAGAAGTAGTTATTTTTGATGCAGTTGTTAATTATGTTTATTGCTACTCTTATTTGTTGAGTCTTGTAGCCTTTTTGCTTGACTGTTTGTTGTTGTGGGTCTTTCTTGTCATCTCCCAGCATGAGGGGTGGGCCTTCGGGTCCACGTGGTTGAGTGGAACGTGCTATGCATCCCATTGGGTTCCCAAATAGAGTTCGTGAAGTGCGAAGTTTGTAGCATTGCATTTGATCAAGAACTTCATCACATTTCAGTTGTACCATGTTCATTGTTGTATTACTCTTGTAATTGATGTATCATTCCCACTATGTGCCTAGAAGCATGGTTGTGCAATTGTAATCTTGAAACAATGTAATTTCATATTATAATTGTGATGTATATGTATATTCTAACTTGATCATTGTAATGTTTATATATATATACTCTTGATTATATTATGTGTTCATATATGGATGTTTCTCATTTATGTAATGTAATGAATGTATGATCTTTGTAATCTTATTCCTTTTTATGGTTTTGAAAAGTAATCTCGAGATGTGGCAATTTTTGTTAAGGAATGGGTTTATGTTTAGTAATGTAGTCACGCGTACCCTAGAGGATGTAGTAGATATTGTATATGTATAATTACATTACATGTATTGTATGTTAATGTACATCTTATGTTAGTTTACTTTAAAAAAAAAATTGCTATAAATTGTTAGTTCTAGTTGTCCTTTGGGGTTCGCGCAACGGAGCATTACAACTTGGTATCAGATCCAGGTTATCAAACACTGGGTACTCTAGATAGATTGAGCCCATTAGGTTAACCTTTGTGCTTAACTCCTGAACTTACATGTTCACCTCTAATTTTGCGCAAGAACATGCCTAGGGGTAGGGGTTGTGGCCGTGGAAGAGGTTAAGGTGGTGGTTGTAGAGCCAACCACTAGAGCTCATCGTCTCTGAGCTCCCACAGTTCTGAATGTGAGGAGCCTCAAAGTTCCCAAAACAATCTGGGAGGCGGAGATCAAAATCCAGAGCAATTGGAGTTAGATGGAATGCAATTACGATAGTTGTTAGAGGAGGCACTTGGTCGTTTAGGCCCTAGGCTAAAGGAGGAACAACAGATGGTCTGAGAAAGAGATCACCAAGGCGGAGAGAATTAGCAATGGATCGGGATGTCATAGTAGCGGGCCACATGAGAGACCTGTTGAGAGCACGAACTCCCACATTTGATGGTACTAGTGGAGGACTGGAGGTAGAAACATGGTTGATTGATCTGGATCGATGCTTTGCTATGCATCCTTATGGAAGCAATACTAAGGCTAGGTGCACCATCATGCACCTTAGAGGCTTTGCATCCACATGGTGGTGACTAGAAGAGAAAAAATTAAATCTAGACATCAATGTAGTGACTTGGGAGCTATTCATGGAGAGATTTAGGGCTTATTTTCTTTTAGACCACTGGAGACAGTGTCGGGCAGATGAATTCCACGAGCTGAGACAAATGGCAAGGTTCGTAGACTAGTACGAGCGCCAATTCTAAGAGCTCAAGCAGTATGCAGGAATCGATAACGATGAGGCTATGCTAGTACAACACTTTTTTAGGGGCTTGAATGTCTGGATTGATGGAGGAGTCTGGGACTTTGAGCTAAAGAGGATGGAGGTAGCCGCCGAGAAGGCTCAACTTGTGGAGGAAAAAACTCTGGGCCATGGCTTCGAGTGCCACGCGTTCGTGATTGGTGGAAAAAGCGATCTCACCTGGTTCTCAAGGTGGGCAGCCTCAAGCTGCAGGCCCTTCCAGGAGTCAACATGCACCCTCTAAGGGTGGTCAGCAACAACAACAACAATAATTGCAGCCTAAGCACAATAATTTTCAGTCTCACCAGAGTGGCAGATCTCAGTCCAGAAAGAATTGAAATTAGCAACGAAATCAACGTAACCATTTTGAGCAACCTGCATAAAAGCACGCAATGCGACTCAATCGTGGCGCTTTTAAGTACCTAATGCACCTTCGTGGCAAAGGTTTTGGTCGGTGACATAGGTTGTTTCTCTTGGTAAAATAACAAGGTGATATTACAGAAAATTCCCATAGAGGAACAATTTCAATTTTAGTAAGAGGCAATCAGCTTCTAAGCTTAATGGTGGGCTTATGCAGATCATGACCTGGCTTCGCGGATAGCTTGACAAACCATAAAAGTTGATCATCGTGACGCATGGTTGAGACATCACGTAAGCACCAGCATTTCTACCCCTTTGATTTGCAGTGCATCAATTCCGGCCGGCCTCTTCTTCAAGACTAGGACAACAGGACCGCGGCGCTAAAGGCAAGACATTGGCGGCGCCGAATTGGTCTTCGTGCGAAGGTAGCAGTGAGAATCACTCTGTTCGTGGTTGTAGTTTGAAAATTGGGTCACTTGTGACTATGGTCGACCTCTGTATCCTACCTCTTGGATCCTATGATGTGGTTTTAGGTATGGATAGGCTGAGTGCTCACCGAGCAATGATAGATTATCTTCGCAAAGTTGTGCAATGTATAGATGATTCAGGTAATGAGGTTGAAATTGTTATAATACAACGATCCATCTCATTACGGATGATTTTTTTCTATGCAATTGAAGAGGTGTTTTGTCGTGTGGTTGTCATTCCTCGGTTGCCCTACAATGAATTTGGACTTGGGAGAGAGTTGAGGAGCCCACCGATGTGACTATCCTTTTCCTTCATGGAGTTTTAAGATGTTTTTCCTCTAGTGAATTTTCGTGGATGCCACCTAATGGACATCTAATTTCCATAATCGACCTTTGTACCCGTGAGTTGAACTCATATCCTGTGCCCATATCATATGACAAAACAGAGCTCTGTGAGCTTCAGTTTGCAATTGGAGTGGAGCTGTTAAAGGTGCTGGTTCATTCATCCTCTAGTGTTTCCTTGGGGAGTACCATAAGTTCATGAAGGACGTCTTTGTTCGCATTGATTTACGCCTAAATAAAGTGTAATTTTGAGAACCTGCACTCTTTCCGAGAATTGATGATCTATTTGATCAAATAAAGGGGCCTAAGGTATTCTCAAAAACTGATCTCCAGTCAGGATACCATCAATTACGGATAGCCGAAGCAAATATACACAAAACTACATTTCGCACTCGTTACGGGCATTACGAGATCACTATTATGTTGTTCGGGTTGACGAATGCACCATCAGTTTTCATGAGTTTGATGAATGGAGTTTTCTTGAACTACTTGGATAGATTTTTTCTCATGTTCCTTGATGATATCCTGGTCTACTTGAAATCTATGGAGGAGCATGAGGAGCATTTGAGATAGGTGTTGCAGTGCTTGAGAGACAATCAATTATATACAAATATGGCGAAGTGTGAGTTCTTTAAGATGGAAGTGAAATACTTGGGTCATGTTATCTCTAGTGAAGGTATTGTTGTGGATCCTTCAAAGATTCAAGCCATTGTTGATTGGCCTGCACCCATGAATGTTCCTGAGATTCGCATTTTTATGGGTTTGATAGGCTACTATCGACGGTTCATTCAGGGATTCTCAAGGATTGCACATCCCATCAGTTCTCTTCAAAGGAAAGGGAAGAATTTTATTTGGTCATAGTAGTGCCAGTCAACTTTCCAAACCCTTAAGGAGAAGTAGACCAATGCACCTATCCTAGTAGTTCTTGATCCTACTGGGGATTTTGTGGTGTGTACGGATGCTTCCTTGGAAGGCTTAGGAGTTGTTTTGATGCAAGAGGGTCACGTGATTGCCTATGAGTCGTGCAAGCTCAAGGATCACGAGCTGAATTACCCTATGCATGATTTGGAGTTAGCTGTTGTTGTGCATGTCATTGTGAGATGGAGGAAATTTTTATTGGGGCATCAGTTTAAGTTGCATAGTGATCATCGCAACTTGCAGTATATATTTACGCAGCCGAACCTAAATGCCAGGAAGAGGAGATGGATTGAATTTATTTGTGAATATGATTTTGAGGTTAAGTACATTTAGGGCAAGGAAAACATAGTGGCAGATGCTCTGAGTCAATGGAGACATGAGATATTTGCACTGACTCTTGGTGTCGATTTGAGGAGTCAAATCCTCGCAATACTTTCCACAAATAACTGGTATCAGGAAGTGAAGTCATAAATTGAGTCAAATAGAGCTTTAGAGGGAAAGTTTGTTGGTTATTCATTGGAATTTGATGTCCTTTTGCGATATTTGGGTCGCATGTATGTACCTCCTACTGAGGGTCTTCGTACCCTAATCATGACTGAGGCACATCGGGCTCCCTATTTAGCACATATGGGAGTCAAGAAGATGTATGCAGACCTTCATCTGCTGTACTTTTGGGCTAGAATGAAGAGAGATGTTGCAATTTTTTTTGTGAGGTGCTTGGAGTGTCAGAGAGTTAAGGTGGAGCACCAGCATCCTGCAGGTCTTGTACAACCCCATCTCATTCTAGAGTGAAAATGGGATATCATATCGGTGGACTTTATAGTTGGTTTGCCTATGTCTTCTCATCGCCATGATGCTATCATGGTCACCATTGACAGATTGACCAAGGTGGAACACTTCTCTCCCATCCGATCATCTTATACTGCTTCATCGGTAGCCAGAATATTCATGGAGGATATTGTTCGACTGCACGAAATTCCACGAAGGATCATTTTCGATAGAGATTTGGTGTTCACTTCTGCATTGTGGACATGCTTGCAGTGTGCCTTAGGGACGTAGTTGAACTGCAATTCTACATACCATCTTGAAATAGATGGACAGATTGCGAGGTTCAACTAAGTTCTTGAGGACATGTTCTGAATGTACATGATGGATCAACAGTTGTGTTGGGAAGACTATTTGCATTTGGTGGAGTTTGCATACAATAACGGGTATCATAATCATCCAAGTCAACTAAATTTTCAACCAACCAAATCAAAATGGTGAACAACCACCAACATAGTCTCAAGGTACACAACTTAATGTAAAAAGTATCAGAAGAGTGACAACAACACGAGAGGGATTACAGTACGAGAAGGGAAGACCATTGAGAACACATTGAAAAGACATCTCCTTGTGATCATGAATTTGACTTCCTTTTGGGGCTTAGAAATAGGAAAATTTAATTAAGGTGGTGAGGGTTGGTATTAAAGGGATAATTGATTATGTGTTATGTGGGTGTAAGTGGTGCTAGGGGTTAGGAACCCTTATCTAAGTGTGAAACTCGGATGGATCCTTAAGTGGGTCTTTAAAGAGGGTTGTTGGTCAATTTCCTTGGTTGGGATGCAAAAATAAAACCCCTACTAGGGTCTATACCATAGTGGTAGGGGTCAAGTGGGCATGCAATAAGGCTCCAAGAACATGATTTGACTCTTGAAAATCCCTCATAATGAGAAGTGACGAAATTTGAGGAAAGGTTGGGGTGAAAAGATTGAGGGGTTGTCCAAGTGCATGTTCCCCTCTTTAACGAGGAAAGACCCTCATTGATGGAGGGAGGTACACTTCACACCTCCCCATTCAAAGGTTACAAGTTGAAACTCCTATATATCTAGGAGAGGAAGAGTGAGGTGTTACCCACTTCTCCTTTTGGAGAACTCTAGTTGAGATAGAAGGATGAGAAGAGGAGAGTAGTCACCCCTCTTAGGAGATAGTGATGAAGATAGCTTGGCTTGGAGAGGAAAAGAGGATAAAGGAGTGTAATCTCCTCACCTAAAGAAAGGAGATAAGTTTTTCTATTTCCATTTCCCTTGTTTATTTATTAAAGAAGGTGTCATATTGTATGGTTCATGGTTAAAAATAGGGAGTAGAGAGCCTAGATGCATGAAATGTAACTTGCTATGCTATTTTTATTCCTTTGTAGTAATTTGAAAAGGCTTCAGTCACCATCTTGAAGCTAGAAGACTTTCTTGCTCGGGGGTATGGCTAGGGCCCACAAGGCTCCATGACATCATTTTGGTTGGCTGGAGAGTAAGCCTAAGTACTTTGGTGTGTAATTCATTGTTTCTCCTTCAATAATATGTATAATGGTGCAAGTTTAATAAGATGGGTTCGAATTGTTCAATGAAAAAGAAAAAAAAAGTGGTCTTATGCATTGGCACATTATTTGAGATTATTTTGATGTATTAAATGTAATAGCGAAAAATTTTGGTGTCAAAATTGTATTTTGTTGAGGTAAAGGAAAGAGGAAACTCCATAAGCTTGGATTGAAAGAAGTGATTAAAAGCAAGGAGTTGTTTTCACTTGACATTTAAAAAAATATGGTATTGTCCATAATGGATAGGATAGTTCTTGTATTCAGAATTTGAAGAATGTCTTATGTGCTTCGTTGTTTTGAAGAAAAAAAAAAGAGAGTATAAATTTTATTGAATAAGAAATATTGCGTGTATCTCTTTTGTTTAATTATGTTCTCATATGAACACGTAAACTTAATAAGGTTATGTCTTGTATTTTGAAATATTTAAGTGTCTCCTTAACTCCTCATTCAACATAAGTTGAATACATGAATATAGATAGGCTTGGAACTCAAATGATGTGGAAGGAAATATGAGTATATGAATTTATTAGAATCGAGTGTGTATTTTAGGAACCCATAATAGTGTTGAAATACATGCAAGTAAACATAATTATAACTTTTTATTCAAATATGTATATTTAAACACTTCATCTTACAAATGATATTATAAAGGAAACTAAACATATACTATGTCAAGTATTATGAATTCCATTTTAATTTGTTGCATATTAAACATGGATACATTAGTCTGTAACTACTTGAGAAGGAAGCGAACCGCCAGTAAGCAAGAAACAAATCCAAAGTAAAGCTAGAAAAAATGCACTCACGCCATAAAACCTCCATTTGCCATTTTTCTTAGTTTCAAACTACATCCTCAGGGAATGCAATACTGCGGCCTGCATCTAAGACTAAGGTTAAGGTCCATGGAGGGGTTTCCTTTGTAATCTCAAAGATAAGGCCGACAGCCTTTGTAGTGAATATTTTGCAAAGTT
The DNA here is from genome assembly GCA_007258455.2 of Sequoia sempervirens. Classification (NCBI taxonomy): domain Eukaryota; kingdom Viridiplantae; phylum Streptophyta; class Pinopsida; order Cupressales; family Cupressaceae; genus Sequoia; species Sequoia sempervirens. The sequence continues at coordinate 1,992 of VDFB02172691.1, read as the reverse complement.
CGTGGTCCCATGCATTTATTCAATCTGCAATTCTCGCTAAAATCTTAAGCTCCAAAATTTCTATGGAATGAGTCAGTCGCTTTGATAAAAAAATAATAAATAATGGGAAATTCCTCATTTTATTTTCAATAAGAATTTTAAATGCAGTAAAATGAGAGACACAAGTGCTATAAAAACTCCTAAGTCAGAAAGTGTAATAGCCCCACCCCAATTTCACTTTCAGGCTGGAATATTCCACCCCAAAAGCTGTAGGGGCTCCATTTTTCCTTGAGAAGATTGCAATTACACCTGTGAGACAATTTCTTTTTTTCCATGGGACCTCTTGCTCCATGAAAATAGAAGCCCAAGACCCCCCATGGACCATACATTAAGACCCCTCTACTTTGCAGCCTTCAACCCATTTGACTATTGTTAGTAATGGAGGATTTGAGTTTGTTTTTGTTTTAAACCCTTGTCTGCAAATGTAAGAGGAAATATTGATAAAATAATAATAATAATAACCAAATAACCCATAGATACACTTGCAAGGGTTTCTAGTTGTAGAATTGGGATCAAATGATATTCTCTCAAGTCATAGTAAAAGAAAGCATATAAATAATAATAATAATAATAATAATAATAATAATAATAATCAATAAATAAGCAAATATCTCTAAGCAAGCAAAATCGCCAGCCCCTCATTGTGGCTAACTTTACATCAAAGGCATTCCTTCTATGAACGAGGTGACCTATAACAATGTATTGATGACTATCTTTTGTCTATATCAATGCAGGACGTTTAAACAAATCTCAGTCGTTCCCATTTTTGGTCATCCTTCTAGTTGTTTATTGCTACATTTCTTTCACTGGTTTCCTCACCACTATTGGTTTCCACTCCTCCAAACTCTTCCCCACTGGTATTGACCTTTTACTTCTTCAATTTGGCAAACTATAGCCTAAAAATAAGGTTTCGATAGGGTTTTAGAGTATTTTTATCCAAAATGAAAATTATGGCCAAGATCCTAATATAGAACAAAGTTTATCCTAATTGACATTCCTCGTGCCTTCTACGTACCCCTTTCAAGTAATTAGTGCAACGCCTAGATTTTGTAAGGATATCTAATTTAAACTACCGGCTTAAGGAATTAATTCTTCTTTTATCTCGAGCTCTTGGAAACCTTCACCTCTAGTTTCCAGGGATAATGAATGTGTGTGCAGAGCTTATTAAAAATAGCCTTGTCCTCTCAAAAAAGCATAATATTGTCGACAAGGTGATTGATTATCATTTCTCTCCATGCAAGAATAACCAAACTAATTCTCCTGTCATAAAAAACTAGCTCTACCTTCAGAAGGAATTTACTGTCTGCACAACTTTACTATAGAAAGAAATCAGAGGGTCATCGTTATTTTTAGGTGCCTCTCTTTGCATGAAAACTATTATTGCTAGTCACCTAATTGTAGAGAACGCCATGCCGTGGATGCCATGTTGTGTTCATTCAACAACCAGTACATAGGAAGTAAAGCACACACAAAATTTAATGCAATATTGGCCAATCAACCTAGCGAGGAAATCTTACATTAAGATGGTTTTACTAATAAAGAAACATTTAAGATCAAATCAACTTACCAACCTATTCCCTCACTTTTCAATAGAAATTACCAAAATTTAATTTCCAAGAAAATACCACTAACACTGTGGACCATGGAGGGGTAGCAGGGGCGATCATGAAATAAATGGTGATAGAGTAGTATGTACTAAATTCCAATGCAATATAATTTGTTAGGGATAATTAAGATTGTCTAGAAAATGATAGAATGTTTTTAGAGTCTTCCATAAACTAGAATATCCCTGGAACTATTTCAGAAAAGAACATTCTAAGAGTTGTTGCAAAAAAGATGTTTCCAAATTTTAGAGTTTTCTAGAAAGCTAGAAGCTTCCAAACTTTAAAGGTTCTATAGCTATATATGTGATTGCAGATAGTTGCTAAAGAGAGCATTTTGGATTGAATGTAA
>VDFB02172690.1:0-13208 GCA_007258455.2 Sequoia sempervirens | reverse complement strand
CCTTTGAGTGTGATTACGTTAATTTGGTTTCCAGATTTTTCCATATGTTGTACCAAATTAGTAGATGTAATGTCATTGTTCCATTTGATTTGATTGCATAACTCTTCATCCTCCTTGGCAGCAGAAAAACAAAGGATTGTTGTGTCATAAACATAACCAACATTCTTACCTTTGGTGTTTGAAGAAGAGGATTCTCCCTTCTGATAATTGGGTAGAGGATTTTTGAATGTTGTATGATCTTTGTTTGTTTGGTGCCCCTCTACAAATAATTTCTTTTGATCTATGAGGCCTTGTACTGCATGTTTTAACTACCAACAATTTTCAGTCATGTGGCCTTTATTCTGATGGTAGTGATAGTAATGCAAGTCATTCCACCATGATGGTTTGACTTGAGGGTCCTAATTTCTAGCCTCTTGTACTTGAATGAGTTTTTCATCTAAAATTTCTTTGAGGACTGATTCCTGGAATGATTGTCCTAATGTATGAATTTTCGCTATTGGATGGTCGCTTGGAATTTGCCAAATTTTTGTTTCTCCAATCGCTTTAATTATTTCCCTTTGATCACCACTTGTTTTATATTAAGACCATTGTTTTGTTTGTTTGTAGTTGTTGGCATCAAGGTGAATACTGGTTTTGGATATGTGTGTATCGATCATGGTATCAGTATTTTTATTCTTTTGCCAAAATCTTGGCTTTTCATTGTTATTGTTAGAGGAATTGTTATTGTTTGAACCTTCAATGAAGTGTTTGATTGTTCCTCTTTGATTAGAGCCTCTTCGATTTTGAGCCCTTTTTTGATAACTTGTTCAAATGTAGATGGACATTGTAAGTCCAATCTATAATTCATGTCATCTACTAAGTTATCAATGAACATCTCTATCTTCTCCTCTTCAGGAATAGATCTAGGGTATTTAGCAAATAGCCTTCTCCATCATTGGAGAAAGGAAAGAAAATTTTCACCCTTTGCCTGTTTGGTGTTGTAGAGTTCTTTAAGGTTACCCCATGTTGATGTTGAATGAGAAGTGCTATGAACCTATTGATCGGGGTTCTTCAAAAGATTGGATCCCGCTTCCAATTTAGAAAACCACTCCATGCAACTCCGCTTCCTGCTTCTTGGAAATAATCGTAGGTAAGCAGAGTCCTCGCAGCGTAATCCTATGCTCATGGCTCGAAATTCCCGTACGTGATCAAATGGATTGGTTCTTCCATTGTATTTGTTGTACGTTGGGTATTCACAATACCATGGAAATGGTATCATGTTAATGCTTGAATCGTATGGATAAGGGCAAATGTCCTGTAAGGAATATCTCTTTGTTGGCCCTTGTTGGATATTTTGGAACTGTAATTGTAACTGTTGGATTTGTTTTGTCAAAGCATCTATTTGATTTGGGTTTTCCACACTAGTTGTCTTGGGTGTGGTTGTTTCCTTGAGTTGATTGACATCAAAGTCTTTAGGAAGCTTATCACCTTTGTCAGCTAATAATAGAAGATACTTTTCCATATCTTGCTCTAGCCTCTTTTCCATAAATTTATGGAAATGAGGGTCTTGTTGAACTTTCTCAATTTCCTCTGCAGTTATTTCTTTCTCATGTGAGTTAGTGAGAGGATCAGTGTTGCTATATCATCCCCAAGGGTTTTCTTCAGCCATGGCTGCTATTTTTTCATTTTCTTCTTGTTATTGTCTTTGATATGCTGATCATGTGAAAATAGGCATACAAACGTTAGAGTTTTACTCTATACTTTGATCTTGGATTGTTGATTGGATAAGTGTCGAGGTTTTTGATTTAAAATCTGATTTAGTCTTGTCTAGTTTCATGATGGAAGGATGATAAAAATCCTTGATAGGGAATTTTTGACAAAAAATCTCAAATTTGGTGATAATGACACTTTGCAAGATGTTTCAAGATCTAGGTGTAATGGTAAAGTTTTCCTTTTGTATGACTAAAGTGTTTTGGACTGTGAAAAAAAATGTTCTGGATTGATGAAAACCTTGTTATCGATATGGGAAAACTGACAAAATGTCCTACCAACTCTCTATTTTTTGACTTCTCTCGAGCGCTTAAAATGCAGACATGACACGCTAAACAGAAGTGACGTATAGAACAGACCCAAAGCTAAAACAGAACCGGATGCTCGAACAGACCCAAAGTGCTAGGAACAGACCGAAGCTGGAACAGACCGAAGTGCTAAACAAAGATCCTACGCGGCTGAACAGATACCCAAAGCTAAAACAGACCCGGCGCTGAACAAGACTAGTGACGACTAAAACAGTAACCTTGAGGTGTTTAAGATAGAAAAACTATCTTACTCTATGAAACTCACTTGGTCTGGTATCATATTGTATGGCTAGTTGTGGGATGTATTCTCGATGAATTCTTTGACTGTGATTGTGGTGTTACCTAAGAGCCCTTCTTTGATAAAATGCTTGTGAATCTAAGGGAGCTATAGCATAGTCGTCCATATAACCTCTAGACAAATTGTGATACCTATGAATAAAAGTCCTATGTTGGAGTAGAAATTTCCTGCTTTGATATAGAAATCATTGCTTTCTCAGAAGTTGTTTGTATGCAAGTGTTTTCTTTGGTTTTCTGATTAGTTTGACAAGAGATTTCTTGACAAACTTGGTGGATACCTAATCTCGAATCATGAGAATTCCACAAGTGTTTTGATTTCTAGACAATTTTTGTGATGATCTTATCCTATTTTAATGAAAGAAAACACAGCAAGCAAGAATAGAATGGTTGACTTTAAAATCCTAGAATCTAAATAGATAGTGTATGTTCTTTAAGAATCAAGTATGATTCTTCTTGATTTTCACTGGTTTATAGTAGATAAGACACTTCAGATAGACTCACTCCTAGAGACAAAAGGTCATCATTATATACTCGAACGGCCCACAGCTTGGAATTGCGTCGACTCACACAACCATGTCACCCCCTAGAAGGCGCCTGTTTTTTTGTCTTTTCCAGGTGTGTACTCAGAGTGACAGAAGTGGATACCGGATCCCCTAAGCAAACAGTCCTTGGAAATTATATGGTGAGTGCTTGAGGGTAGATTCTTCCCCACCCCTGCACCGCCAAGTATTACAATGTTTAGAAACTGACAAGCGTGCTTCTATTTCTAGGTTCTTAGATAGGGTTTCCGCTCGTATAAAGAAATGGATAAACTCCCTTGAGAGACCTCCTAATCTTTAAACAAAGATTTTGGGGATGGTTACCGCATTAATTTCCATTGAAAGAGAGGGTTTCCCCAAATTCACATAAATTTTAAAGTGGGTTGGAATGCCATGGCTTTTGGTTGTCCCCACTCAGGTCGTTCCCATAGGGTGAGTACTTTTTCCCACTACGGCAGGCCTATCTAAAGGTTTTAATGAAAGCTTGAAAATGCGTAAAGTAAAAGTGAGTCTGGTATTCTGATGCACCCAGTTAAGGGGAGAGCATAAACCTATCACCCAATCACAGCAAATAAGTTGTTCTTTTTTTAAAAACCCAAAAAGACAAATGATCTAATCTATATGGAGATATTGCTCCATAAAAACATGATGTTCAATTTTAATCCCAAAAGAAAATTGTGAAGTTTCTATCCTAGGATTGATCAATTTTTATCCATTTCTATCCTAGGATTGGTAAATTTTATCCATTTCTATCCCAGGATTGGTAAATTTTAATAAAAAAATAGATAAAAATAGAATCTGGCCGCGGATGCGTCGGATCCAGATAAAAAGAATGATTTTAAGGACAATGGCGCGGCGCGCTGAAACAGTGACTCAGCGCGCTATAACAGAAACCTGACACATTGAAACAGTGACGTGGCACGCTGTAATAGAAACCTGACGCGCTGAAAAAGTGATGTGGTGCGCTAAAACAGTGACATGGCGCGTTGTAAAAAATGATGGTTCCGCGAAAACTATCACGCTGATTCCTGTAAGACACTTTTCACAAAATTTTATTAGAATATGGGGTTAGGCCCCACGGTGGGCGCCAAAATGTAAGTGGAAGAATGGGATAAACAATTTAAACATGCTTCTACACCTTCTAAATAGGACAATTGCATCTAAGATTCGAAGAAATTAAACTAATTTAAACTAGAAATCTTCAAAATCTATCCTATTGCTCTCTAACTCTAAAGGATCTCTCTAATTTACTTTGCTCTTAGATTTAGAAGCTAATTAAACTGTTGAAATGACATTTAGAGAATGAGAAATGAACTAATTCTATTTCCTATGTGATTAAATATGCAAATCTATTGTAATGGCAGCCATGACTGCAAATGCTGGATGCTTGATTGCTGCTTGATGGATGTTGGATGAATGCTTGAATGCTTGAATGCTTGGATGCTTGGATGCTTGAATGCTTGGAAAACCTGCAGAGTAAGATTACACAAATTGGGATCCATTTCTGTAGCCAAAGAGCTATATTTATAGCTTTCACGATAGCACATTTGCACAGGGATACGGGATAAGGGGCTGTGATTCAATCTGGAGAATTGAATGGCCTAGGATGAGAAGATGGAGCTGATCATGGAGGATTGTTCCTCCCCATGAAAACACCAGGCAAGAAGAGAGGGAGGATTGATGGAAGAAGATTGAGAGGACTTCCTGCAAGTTTGTCCCCGAAGCTCTTCCCGTGAATGGAAGTTGCATTAATTAGATTTAAAAAATCTAATTTTATTGGTGAGTGAATAGTGTAAATGATTTATGCATAAATTAAATATTTTTAGTTTATTTAATTTTAGCAAAAGAGGAATAAATAATTTAATAAATCAAACTATAGGGTTTGTTTATTAAATTAAAATAAAAGGAAAATGATAATTAAATAAAAGATTCTTAAAATATCTTTATTTAATTAAGAAGAAATGTGATGAGGTAATTAAATAACACAAATTATTGAAGCTGTGTATTTAATTTAAGATAGAATTAATAGATAAAGTATAGAAGAAATATTAATGATAATAATTAAATAAAACAAAGTATTTAATTTTGTTTATTTAATTAAGAGAGAAAATAATATGATAAAAATGATAATTAATTAAATAAAACAAAGTTTTTAATTTTGTTTATTTAATTAAGAGAGAAATAATATGATAAAGTAGAAGAATTGATAATGAACTTAATATAAATAAATATTTCTATTTATTTACTAAGTAGATGAATTTAAGATTAATTAATCAAATAAGTTGTACTTAATTAATTAGATTCTCCAGACCATTTTTAGGTGTCTACACATCCAATTATATTTTGTTTATGCTAAAAACCAATACCTAGACATAATCTTTATAATCACACTACCTCCTTATAGGCATGTGTTTTAACCATGTACTTTTCTTGTATATAATGTACACTACAACTTTAGGTTATCATTTGCTTATCCCACTAATTAGTCATTTGAATAAAGTAAAGAGATAGACACTCATAGAGCTCTTGCAGTCTAGATCACCACCCCATGACCATCCTATTCACATCATCGGTCCTATGATAACAAATGCAATCGTTAAAACTTCCATGTAAATATTGAAAAACCCTTTTAACATAAAGTCTAGTATTTTTTACCAAGGTTTTCAACATAAACCTACTCAAAACTTCTACTAGTTGGGTTGATATGAAGTCTTGTACAAACCATGAAATAAATGAGGATTTCAATATTATTGGCACAAGGAACCTCCTATATCTCTTCAAAATTATCATGCATTTTGAGAAACTATTCCAATGATAACCTAGTGCCAACTAGAAAAGGAATAATAAATGGTTTGTAATCTTGTATTGTAAAATTCTACAAAATAGTGTCAACATACTTCTTTTGAATTAACCATATTTTTTTATTAACCCAATCTCTATATATTTCCATACCTAAGATATATCTTGTAGCCCTTAATTCTTCCATATAAAATGTAACAATAAATAACACTTAAGTTCCCTACTCATTCCTTATCATTATTAATAAATAACATATCATCACCATATAGGATAGATTAGTAGCCAATCATCAATTAATTTTAAATAAACATAATTTGATCAACTTTACTAAACATAATTTGATCAACTTTACTTTTAATAATTTAAATAAACATAATGATCAACTTCACTTCTAATGAAATATATAATTTGAATACATGAAATGACACATTTTAGAGTAGGTCACAATGGTCTTTTTTTTTTTTTTTTATGCAAACACTATTCACAAAGATTTTTTTTGATAAAAGACAACAGATTTGACAACAAGCTTACTTTCCCTTGTACTTTTCAAAGTGGTGTACAAGTGGAGAGAAGTGGGGTATAGGTGGCAAGTTGGAATGAAAGAAGAGGGAAAAATTATGGGAGTCATTTCAATCAAACCATTATTGATTCAAGAAATGATGGAGTCATATGAATTAAGGTAGATGGGATTCTAGAGGTACATCATATTCCTCAAAGAAGAAATCTAGGTCTTTTTCATTCAAACCTAAAATCCCTAATAGGAAGAGACAATAGGAAGATCGCCTCCACATCCTTTTAAAGGCTGGGGAAATTTTTTTAGCGAACACGTTTGAAGGGAAGAAAAGTGGAAGTTGTAAGCGCATTTTCAAGGTGGTGGAAAGGAGATTGGTTTTTAGAAGGATCCGTCCTTGGATTGTCTTCAAATCCGAAAATCCGATTGACAGACAGGATGATTTTTCTACATGTTCAAGATTTGAAACAAAAAGAGGATCTCCGCTCTTGGGTTAATGATCATTGGATGGGTGTAAGTGATTTATTCTTCTTGATAAAGAAATTGGGTTTTTTATGACCATTTTTAAAATATATGAGGCTAGAGATTTCATTCTCAATGAAAAATCCTTATTTTTAAATGGATTGGGTTGATACATCAAACCATGGGATTCCATATTTTGATCCTTCAATGGCTAAAATAAAATAATTTCCTTGTTGGATCAAGTAACCTAATTTACCTTTGGAATATAGAGATTTTTATTTTTTTGGAAACCATAAGTAATACATTAGAGATTTTTCATAATCATGATATGGAATCATTTGAGGATCCTAAACTATCGATTAGATTTTGTATTTTGGTTGATGTTCTTGATGAAGCCTTCTAAGGACTTCATATATTTTGCAATATTAACACTTGATACTTCATGTTTGACTTAAGAACTTATGATATTACCTTTTATATACTTCAAATATGAACTTAATTATGCATAAGAACTTAGAATATAAATGTTTTGTATAAATGCTTATTTTGATTAAATGCATGATTAAAATGGTATTTAATGTGTGATTGTTTCATGATGGTATGTAGTTAAAGCATAACTAGAAGAAGCACTTACTTATCAGAATCAAGTGCTAACCATTTCCCATTCAAAATAAGATTGGCAGCTAACCTTTTACAACTTTGTTGTGTGGTCTCACAACACACCCCAAGATTGAAAGAACTTGGGGACCCAAGTGAAAAAATATAACTCTTATGGTAGGAGCTAACAAATTGGAAGATCACTGGAAATGAAGAAAAAGGAAGAGAAGTCTTTGATAAAAGAAAGTACTTCGTATTGTAAGTGTTTCTTACACTGGGTACCGAGTACCAGAAACACATAAAAGGTGAAAGGTAATGTGAAGTTTAAGTGAAAGGCTCCAGTTTGGTAAGCGTTAGTCCGGTAAGAGGGAGTCTGGTATAGTGGAGTTCCAATATAATCGAGGTCTAGAAAAGTAAGTGGGTAAACCTGAATACCGGGTATCAGGTTGCAATGTGAAATAAAATGTTAAAATTTTAAATTTGTCTAATGATCCTAGTGATTCGGTATATGTACAAGGATTTATGATATGCTTTTTTGAAAGACGTGTTAATTATGGAATTTTTGTACTAACATTTGAATAATGGTTTTATTTACATGCGATGTTATTATGTTTTTTTTTTTTTAAAGGGATTTAATATATGTAATTTGTGATTGCAGGAGATATCGATTGTGATGCAAAGCTCGGGTATGGACGGTAAGGAAAACTTGAATCATGGATGGAATAATTTTCAGTATGGTTCAATCACTCTGGGAGGTGATAATGCAGATGGCTTTGAGTCCACCGAAATGCTGGGGATCTTGGTATTTCACATGCGGTGGGAACAAATGCTAATCTTCAGGAGATCCCATTCCCGAGAGTGACAAAACCAAAGCCAAGCGAAGTGTAGGGGGTGAAAACTCCACCTTATCATTCTAAATATATGGGATGCCCCTACATATTATCATGATTTGAAGTATCATCTTGGAAAAGATTCCAGATGAAAAAGTAGAACCCGAAGAGCTTCAACGAGTAATTGGAGTTGACTTCCATTGACTTCAATTGCAATTCTCCTATTGGTCACAATATTCCACATGCCTTGATGAGATTGGTCCCTTAGATTTCCTCTCATGTAATTGTCTTATCCTATTTGAGCCTTGTGTTCTATAAAAGGCCAGAGGATGCTTCATTTTTATTCTAAGTTCGGAATTTGTGGATGTTGGAGGAGCATAAACTTCTTTTAACTTTTGTTCTTTTTTCCTATTTTCTGAACCATTCTGGCGTAAAAATTTGTATGCACATAGACATTAATTAATATTAGAGCTTTATGGATAGCTACCTATCTTAGTATCTTTTGTAGCTGGTTTTGTAAGTTCAGTCGAACAAGACTGTATGCTTCACCATTTAAGGGTGCATACAAAACCTACTCGGTGTCCATAAATGAAATCCTCTCTTTAAAAGCTTGCACCGTTTTATACATAGCTGTGAAGCAATCTGGGGAAATATAAAGCAGTTTGCTTTGTTTTGATTAATTCTTTGGGGTATCCATGGAGAATAATCGAGAGAAACTTTAATTTTTTAGTTTTTTTTTTATACTTTGTTTTAGAATAGATGTTTAATATTTGAAAATGTTCCAAAAAATATAAATGAATGGAAAGAATTTTGTTGAAAAATCTTTTATTTTCCATGAAGTTGTTGAATGCTTAATGTTAAATCTACTTAAGTGATATGAAAGAATTTGTGATGTTTCATGAAATATTATGTCAAATCTTTTGGTTTCATGATGTTCAAGTTTATCAATTCAATTCAAAATGTTATCTAAAATGTTCAAAGAACAACCATAGTCCCCTTTGAGATTAACAACAAATATCACATCATTAGCCGAGAGCGACCCTAATACAACCATGACCTGGTTATCGAAGACTTGGGATTGAACGAAAGCCAATCTTTGCACTATGAATGTAGAATTTCCCCTTAGGTTGTCTTTGTTCCATATCTTTCAAGAAGGATAGGCTCTTCGAGGTCTTGTTTGTGGAGATTTTATTCAACCTATTTACTGTGAGTAAAACCATCGTCAACAGGAACTGGCACTAGAAGGGCAACACACATCTCTCTCTCTTGTTTCTTTGATATTTTAGGTTTCATCCTTTGGAATTGGAAAATTGTGCTTTGAAATGTTATTCCTAAATTTTCCAAGAAGCTTGTAAATGAGAAATTGAATGCAAGCTGGTTTTCATTATGGAAATTGGAAAAATTTGTAAAATCTTTAATCAGAAACTGCATCCTTTGAGTTTTTTTTACTTTTGGGAGTCGCCGAGTGTAGAATTCATGATACAACTGATAACGGTGAACTTGAGTGTGAAACTTTTTTAACTAGGGTAAGTTTAGCCATAAGTGGAGCAATTCCATTAACGAAAGAAGTTTTAACTACTAAAAGAAAGGGATTGTTAACGAGAAAAATGTTTTGTCCTAGTGGAGATGGAAATATTAAAAAATTAAGGCAAACTGTGATTATTTTAAAGAAAATTCTAACGCTTTGCAGGGGAATATGCGAGAATGTCGAGATTCAAAGATATTTCATCACAAATAAGGAAAAGACATGGATGAATCATCATTCCCTGTATACTTGGAAAACATAGATAATGAGGCAGGAAACACGTGTATTGTGCTTCAAGCTGGGAATTCATCAGCTCTAAAAAGACATTTTCTTGATTTTATACAAGATACAAAATATCAAATTTTTACTTTTTCTCTTTCTAATAGCAATATAAATAGTGATATATCTTGGTCTAACAAAATGCAAAGTGAAGACATGGCCGAAGATATGAAGATTTTTAGAAGAGAAAGAAATAGAGAAATAAATGCAATCATTCATGGAAATGGACCAGGGCTGGGAGACGGTACAATATTGTTGCATTAGATGAAATGTGTGCAATCAGTCTCTAATGAGATCATTTTCATACATTTGAGCCAGATTTTGGGTAAGTACACCTTTGAATTTATGATGTTTAAACACCAAAAATTTAAGGTATTCCATTATTATAGTAGAATATTGAAAATTTTGATAAGAGAATTTAAAGACAAATCTATTATAATTCGTACTAAAACTATAGAGGAAATAGCTGTAGAAATTGAAATAAATTGCTTTGTTAGAGTTAGTCTTTTGCGATGTTAGAGTTAGGGTAGTTAGGGTTAGTTTAGTTTTTTTTTAAAGTTTAGTTTTTTGTAGTTTTTGTTTTTTTTTTAGGGTTTTTCTTTGTGATTGTTCTGCTTTCTTGCTTCGTTTTGTTTTGTTCTTTTTTCTTGGCCTCTGCATTAACAAATTCTGCTTAAATTCACCTTATGCATGAGAGTGAAATTCAAAAAATTTGTAAAACTGAGCTGAAAATGAAACAATAAAGCCATGCACAATAAAACACACTTTTGAGAAAGATGTACCAAATATATATATATATATATATATGTGTGTGTGTGTGTGTGTGTGTGTGTGTGTGTGTATCACATATATACATCATATATCAAAATCCTCATTCAAAAAATCAAAAAAGGTTCAAAAAGAAAAGTGAGAAAAGTTACGGATGATAATAGCCATTTAGTCGATCTGGGATGCCTCTTCTATCAAGGCTAAATACCCTATGTAGGCGAGTTCGTGGTGAGTTTCAAAGTCTTGGATATAGAGATCAGTGAGAAAGGGCTGAAGTGGAACCACTTCCCCAAGTTCCAAGAACCTAGGAATATCATCCATGGAGGGAATCCCAATGGTCAGATGTGCAACAACTAATATTGTATCCAAATTCTCCAAGAATTTGGGCTTCACTATTAAGTTGGAAGCAAGGCGAACATCTTCAACAGGTAGCCCAATGTCCAGAAGTGATGATACAAAGTGAGAAGCTATGTAAGAGTAAAAATGAAAGTAGCGGCTGGATGCAACATATCTTTCCCCAAGGACTAAGCATAAGTTTGGCATAGTGAAACTAGAAGTCCTAATGATAAAGACCTTTTCAAGCCTTTGTGGTGTGATGCTCCCCAAGAAAATGTTCTATCTACAAGAACAACCTAAGCAAATTGGAGTATCCATGGCTAAGAAGTGAATGCAAAGACACATAATAGAGTGAAATTACAAAAAATATATAAAAAAGAGAAAGAAAAGAGAAGTGTGGAGAATTCGAGAAGAAATGCACAAATTTATAGAGAGCCGTAAGCAGAGTTGTGGTACATAGTTGTTTTGAGTAATTTTTTTTTTCAAATCGTATGAGAGGTGGTAGCTGAACAATAATCTTCAGAATTAAAGGTTAAATCAAATTAATTCTTTACACCTATCTAGTGAAATTGCTTCAAATTTGAGCAGTACGGAGATTGTGAATCAAGCAAGTTGGAGATTTTAAAATTAATAGTGGTCATTTCAAATTAAAAAAAAAGCCGTATTAATTATGGAGGTGTTATGTGTATAGACTACATAGGAGAATGAATCCGACAAGGAAATACACATCATCACCCGAAGAAGTTGAAGAGATAATGCATGTTGAGCAAGGCGTGTGAATTTAATGCAAAATAATGTGATCATGTTTCAAGGTAATGATGACATTTTGATCCATTAATGAAGTGTGGCGCCGTCAAGTCGAGATAGTTAGTAGAAGTTTTAGAAGTTGCCATAAAATTAAATTGGAAGGGTGGTAACTAATGTTTCTAAATTTAGATTTAAATTTGGTGATTAAGTTGTCTATTGTTAAATTTTAATTTATGCATATTTTTTAACATATAGCGAGCTACAGTTAGTTAGGATTTGGCATAATTAGTGAAATTTTGTTGAAAACACACTTACAAGGAATCATTAAATAAGTTTTTGGGAAGTAGTGAATTGATGAAGGGATTTACATTGAATGAAAAATAATAAGGTAACCTTCACTACCATTGTAATTCACAACCTAATAGTAGTGCTTCAAGGCTTGCAAGTTGATAAAAGAGCTATTATTGCAATATCAAAAGTGAAAAATTAGCTATCATTGCTATAAAATAAAAATAAAAAATGATATCAACTCTTTAGGCTATCCAAATAACTCTACTGGGGCTATGGACACCTGACCGACAATAGAGCTATGTTTGGGGGAATTACAGAGATAACCTTGTTGGGGCTACGGACGCTTAACTGGCAGCAAGGCTCTATCCCTAGTTGGCTTTGGATGATTACTATATTATGTAGTTTAATGTTAATGAATTGATTCTTTTTACTAAGTTCCAAAAACTAGAATTAATCAGAGCACACATGGATGTTTCTGGTAGAGTTTTACTTTTTATACCAGAATCTAGGTAAATGTAGAAAGTTATTATTTTAAAATATGTATAAGTTTTAATTTACAACTAGTGATTTAATTTTAATTTTGATTTAAATTTGGTTTTATTGGTTGCAATTTGTTGTGTGGTCTCACAGCATGCCCCAAGATTGAAAAGACTTGGGGACCCAAGTGAAAAAATATAACTCTTATGGAAGGAGCTAACAAATTGGAAGATCATTGGAAGTGAAGAGAAAGGAAGGTAAGTCTTTGATAAAAGAAAGTACTTCGTATTGTAAGTGTTTCATACACCGGGTACCGAGTACCAGAAACATAGAAGAGGCGAAAGGTAATGTGAAGTTTAAGTGAAAGGCTCTAGTCCGGTAAGTGTGAGGCCGGTAAGAGGGAGTCTGGTATAGTGGAGTTCTGGTATAACTGAGGTCCGAGAAAGTAAGTGGGTAAAACTGAATATCGGGTATCAGGTACCGGGTTGTAATGTGAAATAAAATGTTAAAATTTTAAATTTGTCTAATGATCCTGGTGATTCGGTATATGTACAAGGATTTATGATATGTTTTTTTGAAAGGTGTGTTAATTATGGAATTTTTGTACTATCATTCGAATAATGGTTTTATTTACATGAGATGTTATTATGTTTTTTTTTTTTTTAAAGGGATATAATATATGGAATTTGTGAT
>VDFB02172688.1:0-21205 GCA_007258455.2 Sequoia sempervirens | reverse complement strand
CCTTCCAAAAAACACTAACATTATACAAGGGACCTCTCTTGAAGAACATGAGAGATAGTTAGGAATGTTGATTCCTCCCACGTCCATGTACATGGCCAACACAATATTTTTTATCAACATCCTCTCTACCTCTGAGAGGTATGAAACTATCAAAGTGAACATAATACCCTTAGGATTTTTTTTCACCCCTCCTATAACCTCTAGCAATAGTGGTTTTAGCAGGTTGAGTAATGGGAGCTTTGGTGGTGGTGGTGGCTTCGACAGCGGGGGTGGCATTGGTGGAGGTGGTTTTGGTGGAGGCCATGGTGGTGGCTTCAGAAGTGGAGGTGGCCTGTTGGTGGTGATGGCTCCAACAGTGGTTCTAGAGGTGGCTCTAGTGGTGGTTTTGGAGGAGGTCCCACTAGACCTTTGTCATCCTAAGACCCTATTTTGAATACTCTTCTTCAAAATATGGGTAAGATGCAAAGCCAACTGGTGAGTCTCTCACAAATTTCTGCCTAGC
Organism: Sequoia sempervirens; assembly: GCA_007258455.2. Taxonomy (NCBI): domain Eukaryota; kingdom Viridiplantae; phylum Streptophyta; class Pinopsida; order Cupressales; family Cupressaceae; genus Sequoia; species Sequoia sempervirens. The sequence continues at coordinate 20,703 of VDFB02172688.1, read as the reverse complement.
CTATCTTTCAATCCTTCTTCCAACATAGCCCATTGTTGATACTCCCATCCCACAAGGAATGGAGATTCCCAAATTTGAGAAATATGGCAGCAAATGGGACCCACAAATGCATGTGTCTGCCTTTAATGCCTTGTGTATAAACTTCTTCCATCATGGCATGTTGATGGAAAAATTGTTCCCTCAATTTCTTAAGGATACAACACTCGAATGGTACTCTTACTTACTTAAAAACTCTATTTTCTCATTTGATTAGCTTGTAAATAAGCTTATCTGATAGTTACAAGCCAACATCAGACTGAAGATGACCTTTTCAAATCTCGTCTGATGCAAACAAGTGGATAATGAGAAGAATACCTACTACCCGATTTTGACGTGCATAAGGTATTCATAGGGAACTTGCAAAGACCTTGGTGGGAAAATTTCACCCTTATGAAGTACCCTTCTTTCACACACTTGTGTGTAGCACTATGAGAATATCAACATATGTTAGTCTAGTTTGGGGGATCCTCCTCGCGCTCTCGTCCCGTTGATCGTGTTTTTTGCACAATAACAACTAAACAAAATATGATATCCTATCTCTCTTGAAAGGTAAATATCTATTGGAAAGCCTCAAGAGATAACCCCAAGGTCTCTGATGTCAGGTCTTGACAATGCATAAAACAACTTAGTAACGAAATGTGAAAATGTTGGTAATCACAATGGGACCTTACTACGAGCAAAATTCTGAATTAATTTTATCAGATTTAACAAACTGGTGAGCCTTCAATCCAAGATTTTACCCAATGATTAAAGAAATAGAAAAGGATAAGGGTTTTAAAGAGAGTTCTAAATCTAATACTACTTCTAAAATTAACAATGTAAGTAACCAATACTCAAAATGGACCAATCCCTCAAAATTGATTTCTACTTGACCAAGATAAATCTACAATCTCACAGAAAACAGTGCAATCTTCTGAGGTGTTAAGATTTTCAAATCATGAACACTCACTCGAACATCCCTATTGCAGTTGAAGTGAATGAACCTTCACAATTGAACTTAAGCACAAGGAATATGAAAATTCCAGGCTAACTTTGCAAAGCAACTAACAATCAATTGGTTGCGAAAAGTATGGACTAAGAGATTGCTGCAACATTTAGGTATCAGACCACAAACATTATCAAATCAAATCTAATCTAGATATTTACCAACTCAAAGAAATTTTAAAGATGGAATGGAAAAAACCATGCAAAACAAGAGAGCACAAATATGGCACCAAATCACAATGTCACAATTTGTATTCGAATTGTTCACTGTAACAACAATTTTAGCTTTATGTTACAATATTTTCTTGAGGGAAACTTCCTGCTAACTTACTCTACTTCTATATTTTGATTACAAATTCTAACCTCCTAACTATTTCCAACTATCTAATTCTTCTAACCCTTTACAAATGAGGCAACATGCCCAATATATAGAAATCCCCTAGAAATTCGTCGGCCAGGCAAGGGTTTCACAGCAATAACTCAAGACAACCATCCGGCCAGGAGAGTCTTCGAAATGGGTCAAATACGTGATAAATGCACATCCCGTTGAGGTCAGCCCAGGATCTGCGATGTAGCTCGAACGACGTGCGAGAAGATAATAGGGAACCACAAATCACGCCATAGCCTATCATTAGCTCCCTTCCCTATTATCCCTGCGCCGATCTGACTCTTCATGCAACTTCAAGAATGCCCCATCTAAGTTAGCCATGGGTGGTACTAGAAAAACCCTAAGTCACCTCTCCATGGATGCAATCTCATCCCTTGAGTGCTTGACCGACCTATCCCAATCTACCTTGTATGTCACATGTTTATCAATAACTGTGAGGTAGGTGGCCACATCATCTAATTGGTGCTCAGAAATAGAACGATCATCAAGTGGTGTGTACACATCATGCCACCATTCTCTCAATTTTTCTAAGCTCAAGTACTTGGGCATGATCTTCCTTCTTCCCGTCATGATTTTGAAGAAGGCAATGGAACCATTGTACACCTTAGTCAAGATGTCATCAATCTTCTTCCCTCATTTGTGAATCTTTTTCAACACCTTTTGCCTAATTTGTAGGGCCTCGAACCACTCCCAAGGTTCAGCAGCCCTAGAGGAAGAAAGAATCCCCTCGCTTACCAACCTATCATGGGTGTATTCCATTAGAGTCCTGGTTTTCTGTAGAAGGAGGTCTGTATCCTCCTTATCTTGGGTCAACACTTGTTTCAACCACTCAATTTCCATAATAGCATATTTCCTCGTTGAAAGGATCTCCTTAATAGCTTCATCACCCTTCTCTTGCACTCCTTTCAACCAATTCACTATGGCAAGGGTGGAAGCTTTCATCCTTTCAAGCTTAGAGGATGGGTAGCAGAGGAAGAGGGATTAATGGACTGTAGAGGCTTTATTAATTCCTCCAAGCACTTCCTGAGATTTTCATTTTCTCTCTTCAGCTCCTGCTTGAACTTCATTTCCTTCCTCAACTGATCCACAATGATTGCACTGGAGACCTCATAGTCCTCAATATCTTGCTCAACTGATTAAGGCCCAAGATTAAAATTCTGTATATCATAATCACTTCCAGCCACATTGTCTCTATTTTTTTCTAGAACAGGGGTAACAATATGAACAACCTTGTTATGGGCCTCATACCTCTCGACTCGTGAGATCACCCTAGCCTTCTTTCCTTTATCCTTTCCAATATTGGCTAGTAGTGCATCCCAGTTCGGTGGACTATCCTCCACTACCACCTATGTTCTCTTTATTTCCTTCTCCAGCCAATTAGGGATAGTGGAGTCCAATTGCACCCTACTCTGCCCCATTTCTTCTTCATGTTGATCCCTAGGTGCCTCCTTGCTCAAATTTTGTTTCCTAGGGGTCCTATTCGTTTCACTTTCTTCCTCTGCAACACGTTCCTCCTCATATGTAGGTGATGGATCCTTTACTACCTCTACCTCCCTTGGAGGAGATTCAACTACTTTGATTCTAATAGGAGAGTCTGCATGTGCAACCACAGGGGACTGCATTATCTTTTCAATTTCTACCTCTGCACTATGGATTTCCCCTTCATGAAATTCTCCCTCTCCTGTATCTGGATCCTCATCAATCTCCTTTGTCTCACCTAGTTCACTTTGGGTTTCATGAGTGGGAGGAGTTCATCATTCTATTTCTCATGAGAAGCCATCAAAGGAAGATCAGCCATAGGCATACCATCCCTGGGAGAAGGAGTCCTAAACTTCCTTGCATACACTTTGGACTTTTCCCCTGAAATTTCAACATCCACCACTAGTGGAGTAGGTTTTTCCTTCCCAACCTTGGAGCTAGCCTTCTCTGATAATTTGAAAATTCTTCTCCTCTTAGTCATAGTAGTGCTAGCCTGAGGACACTATTTCTCAGTCTCTTTCTACTTAGGTTTCTTAGTCCTAGTCCTTTTCTTAGCCTTCAGCTTCCTCTGTTTCACTGTTTCCTATCCTCTTCTTCTTGAGCACCCTTAGATTTAATTTTGATAGGAGAGCCCAGCTTGCCTTTGTCCTTGGGATCCTGCTTAACGGATTCTTCAGTAGTAGAATGGGAATCTAAGTCCCCCATCAGGGCATAGGTGCATTGTATTCCCTTGTTTTCTAACTCCCATACCGTGTGTTTGAGCCACATCCTAGTGAATTTGAAGACAAGATCCATTAGTTGTTTTAGCTCTATCTTCTCCTCCTTTGACCAATCCATATCACCAATTGGCATATCTTTCAATGCCTCATAGGCATGGTCCTGAATTATGTTCCCATCATCCTCCAATTTATGGAGAACTGCTCTTACATTATATAATCAGACTGCATCCACTAGAAGCCGAGATAATTTCTTCCTTCTAACCTCGTATTCATCACTGCAGTTGGCCCAATAGTCCTCTAATTTTACCTTATGGTTGTACTCTCTACTAGCCTTCTTTTGAGCCTCCCCGGTGATGTCAAATTTGGATCTCTTGGAGTGGAGAGACAAACCAAGAGCACTCAATTCTTCTTTTGAAGCTTGGGCAGAACCTATGGAAGGACATACCTCTCTAGTGCCAATCCTTAGGGTAAAATCTCCACCAAATCCTATCTTGTGTTTGTCCTTCTTGACAATGGCATCAAAATCACAAATTTTCCTGGTGACTTCCAACAATATGATGTGGTCAGTGGGATACCTTGGAAGTCTATACAGGGCCCTTTGACAGCCATCAACCCAAATGTAGGAGAAAGTAGGGAACTGGATGAACCATGCCCCACAATTCTTGATGAGCTCCTTAGCCAAACTTGAAATCCTAACATGCTCTGCTTCCTGAAGCATTCTGGTGATATGCATGGTGAATGCATCATTTTCCCTCCTATAGTCAGAGCCTCCTAAATACAACTGAGGGAAAACTTCATAGATGATGTCCTTTCCAAAAATTCCCTTTGTATCCAATCCTCTGTAGGGATGGAACCTAGCCAGTGCATAGACCAAATATGAGGTCATTGTGAAGGTCTTTGTCTGCAACACATTGGACAACTGCTTATGAATTACTTGGTTGATGACCCTTTCCCAATGGTAGTCAATTTTCTCTTGTTATGTATCCTTACAATGGCATAGCACATCCAATTGTCGAATGTACCAACACTCTTCAATCCGACCACCCTGTTCAGAAAGGTGATGGCATCATAGTACTCCTTGAATTTTTTTCTAAATAGCTGCTTAGACAATTTGGAGTAGTGGGACTTGGGCTTCTCCAGCCAGAAATTGATTAGCTATTGTGATTTCACAGTTTGGTCATTGTAGAATTCCTAGGCTACCTCAATGGTGAATCCCACCACATAAGATCTATTTGGCATGTCGAAGGTTTGGGAAATGGAGACTGGGTTGAGATTAGCAAAAAATCTCCCCTGAGGCCCAATGATCCTCTGCGTATCCTGATCATAGTGCTTGGCGCACTCAAGGACCAACTCGTAACATTGTACTATAGAAGGGAAACCAGCTACGTGGGACAAGCCTGATTCCATCATCCTTTTAGTCACCAAAGGGGGATCCTCAGCCACCATCCTTGCTTTAAACTCCTCATAGTCCCAAAGGCCAACATTTGTATCAGTCACTTCTGACCAGACATAAGTGATCTTACTCTCAGGGACCTTGCTCTTAATGTCCAGCTTGATCCTCTCTACATCAGACAATGAGGAACTAGCTGCTACCTTGCTTGACTCAGCCTGCACTCCACATGAAAACATAGTAAGAACCACAAGAAAGCAAGGTTAATCTATCAAAACACCATTAGAATGCATCTCATATAGTTAGGGTGTTGTTAAAATTCACATAAAATGAGCACAACAGATTTCGGGTTTCAAGACCATCCGCAAAATCTGAGCTAGAGAGGAATTTTGAGAAATTCTAGACCGATCGGATTCCAATGAAGAATCCAAGAAACACCTACTTAATCATTAGACCTGATCATTTTTCATCCATAAATCGCATGAAAGACCCAATTATGACATGAAATAGTCATCAAATGCATCACAAATTATAAATGAATCCAATTATTTCATGTACCCTTATATTTCATCAATTTTTGGGGAAATCTGTGGGGGATGGATTTTCGTGAAGAATAGGACAAAGAAGAGGCTTTGGAAGATCTGGGAGACAACGGATTTCAGAGAAATCTAGACCTGATGGATATCTACAGTTTAGGCACAATTTTGGACCACTGGGGAGGTCCCAGAACGCAGGTTTCGGTAAGAGTTAAGACCTCACGGAGAAGTCTTGGCGAAGCCAGGATGTTATGCTGAAAGATGCTATCAGAAAAGGTCTCACCAAGACATGAGGAATTGTGTAACATCTGGGCAAGTGACGATATAGCAAACAACATCAATATGATCAAAGGTTAGTCGTGGTAAGGTCTTGGTGAATGTATCTTGTCTCATCGACCATCAAGGTTTAAATAATCACTTCGACAAGACTAAAGTGTATCTATATGATGTCCCAAAAAAGTCACAGAGTCTTTCCAAAAGGTGGTGTATCAAACATCTCGATGTGACCAGCGGGTAGTCAGGGTAAGGTCTCGGCGACAAAGGGGAGTCACGACGAATCGGGTGAATATCGGTATAAGTTCTAAGTTCGGTTGGAGATCCTAGTGACTACACAAAGCTTCACTGACAAAGGAATCCCATTGATATAACATCTGGCCGACAAAATGTTGTATTAGCAAAGGAAGATCTGAGCTCACCGAGAAAGGGAGGAGTCACCATAAGGTCTTGGCAATGGCCAGGAGTCTCGCTGAAAGCGATGGTCTCGGCAAGAACAGAGATCTCGCGGAGAAGTCTTAGTGAAAGACAGAGGATCGGCGTGAGAATCACAATGTCCTGATGACTGAATGTAAAATCGAAAAGACTCTGATGAGACACAAAATGACCATTGTGACATCTCCCCAACTTCAAAGGGTTATAGCGACTGAAAGAACAAGCTCGGTGAAAGCAAAGGTTTCGGCAAGAGGTCTCGCCAAAGGACAGATGTCCTGGCAAAATAGACGAACATCGGTAAAGCTATTGGGTGTTGTTATGACATCTTGGTGACTTGGACTAGTCTTTCCAAAAGTGAAGATGAAGAAGCACATCGATGAGACATCTCCTCGCGGGGTGGGGTCTTGGTGACGATAAAGGTTTCGCCGACTGACAGATACACAAGATTTCATCAGTGTAAAAACAATAGTGCCGCGGTGATCCAATATGAACCTAGGAAGACTACTTTGGCAAACCCCAAGGTGATCGATATGATGTCTCAACAAGCTTGAATGGTTATAGCGAATGGAATCCAGAAGGGATGGGGAGTCCCGACTTCATCCAGACACTGAACCGACTACGAATTTCGACAAGTTTAACCTGGGGAAAGTCAAGGATGAACCTCTCATGAATTTTCTTTGCGTTCTAGGTCAATCCTAAGATGAAATAACCTGATATGGCACTGCCCTAGGTCCGAACTCTATTCACCTGCCATTATCGCATAGGAAAGCTTGGGATTTAGTTGTTTCCATTGTTGAGTCACCACTAGGGTTTAACAATTATTCTTGGGCAAGGTTTATTAAAATGCAGATAGACACAAGAACCCAAAACTCACCAGGGAGATGACAAAGGATGCAATACTGAACAACCCTAGCATGAAATAAGCAAATAAACAGGAACTCAAATCTCACAAGCCCTCACAATACCAATGTGTCATTCATAATTCAATTCAAAGTAGAGCAATCAAACACATACCATTATAAAGCAGGAACTGATCCCAGAAGCTATGAATGCGAAGGTCAACGACACCCACAAATAATAGAGGAAAAAACACACAAGAAATAGCCACCAAATCAATAAATTCAAGCCCAAACACCTCCAAATGAAGTCAATCAATCATAGGAAATCACTTCTTAGCTCAAATGATGGAAAATAGTGAACATAATGGTGCAAAAGATCTTAGAAATCAAGTAGGATCTAGCCTTCAAAGCGCATACGAAGCCATTAATGCACTCGATAAGACAGTCCTAAAAACCCGGAAAGCCAACTACAAGGCAGAGTCTGGGAAAATCCTGACCACTTAGAAATCCACAAAGAACCAAAATTCTCGGTCAACAAGGTCCAACCGGAATCCAAGCAGGATCCGAGAAAATTTGACCAAGGTGAAAAATCCTAAATCAGGGTAAAAGCCCGAAATTCATTTAGAACTTAAGATTTTCAATAAACAACTTGGGGGAAACAACTAGGCACTCAAAATAAACATTTAAACACATACCCAAGTAAGACAAAAACCTCAAAAGAAAGGGCCAGAACACCAAAACTGAAGCGAAAGAGGGTCCCTGCTTACAACGGGGTGTGTGTGCGAAAAATATTGCACATGTCCAAAAGGGAAATCCATTGTATCAATTTTTGGGAAAGGTAAGGCTATCACGAATGTAGTAGCTGCTACGAATGATAAAAAACTGAGATGCAATAGGAAGTTCACAAAGTTAGTAGAATCTTATTCTTCCATGTTGCAGAAGTTGCTAAAGGATAAGATCATAACCTTAGAGAACCCTAAAAATCTCAAGGAACCTTACCCTAGTTGGTACAACGCAAATACCTTTTGTCAATACCATTGAGTTAATGGACATAATACCGAATTTTGTATGTGCCTGCATCAGAAGATATAGGATTGCATCGAGGACAATACTATTTGGCTTGATGGAAACAAAGAAAATACAAACAAATAGATGGCGAAAGTGAATTGTGAGTTGCAAATATACACAGAACCATTTATGTCTCATTATGCCAACTTAATTATCGATCCCTCCAATTCTACCACTCATCTTGAGGCATATGTTAATGTAGTTATAGTTACTCCTACCATGCAACCTACGACTAGCTCACTGAACGTGAGCTTCACCTCATAGGACATGCCCTTAAACAACAACCCTTCCACCCTCTACATTCCCACTCGCCTCAATGGCAACATTGTGAATCTCATTACAGAAGAAACACTATTGCTAAATTCATTATAGAGGGAGGAGTATGAAGAAACGAAGTCTACCATCCGTACACACGATGGTCTTTCTCTCAATCCATATGGCTCAATAACTCTATCCATCCTAGTTGGGCCTAGGGTTATAGACACATTCTTTGATGTTATTCTGGAGTCAGATTTGTTCAGGTTGAAGTTAGGCATACCTTGGCTAGCTTCCATGAATGGAATCACCTCCATCATTCATAAGTGTTTGAAATTATCCCATGAAGGTGTTGTGCATGTGGTGTATGACACTAGATACTAGCTATTGGTATCCCATGGGGGCTACTCATTGGATCATTTTTGGCCCACCTCGATCAGTCTGTTCCCTCCAAGAATGAATTTACTTTACAAGAACTATGTGAAGTATAAGACTGAGGGCAAGGGACAATTGAAATTGACCCTTCCGGTAGTGCAACAACCAACTGCCTCCTCTTCTCAAAAGGGAAAGGAGAAGCTTTCCTCTCCTCGAGATGCCTCATCCGCTACTCTTTCAAGAGAAGAGTGTTGGATGAATATGCTTGGATTTACCCATTGAGTCCAATGGTGCTTGCTTGACGTAGATCTAAGATTAGGATATCGGATCTCCCTACCAAACCACCTGGACCTTTGTACTACTTGTATGGAAAGAGAAAAGCTCCCCGTGGGGAATCCTCTAGGTCTCGACCTCCATGGCCTGCCATCACTTTTGCTCCCAAAGTAGTAAATGGGAAGAGGCCCGCTGTTGAGGCATTAGAGCCGACTCCCTCTATTGTTTCTCAACCTACTCCTACTCCCATTCAGGGTTCTATCCCTCTACCAAATATGACTATAGTGGAAACCCCTATGGTTGAGCAGGAGCCTTCTATCCCTTCATAGCTTTTTTCCTCTAGTTCAAAGTCTTAGAAACCGCCTTGCACATGAGTGCAAGCATCAGTGAAAGGATCTAGCGGCTGAGTAGGAAACTTTGTAGAGAAGGGAAGAGGAGTCAACTACCCCTGTATTAGGGCCTCCTACTATTTCCTCCTCTCCTCCCCTCTAATTCTATTCAATTGAGTTAAGTCTCACTTTCAGCTCTCACTATGAATGCGCTTGACCCCAAAAAGGTGTAGGTGTTTATTGCTCCTTTGGTTGGGTTGTCCCAATTGATGTCCCTTATAGACATCCCACTATTCCATAAACCCATAAATATTTTGAATACTTCAGTGGTATATGTTGTGATTTTCTCCTACTCTTCCTCTGCACCTCTCACCTTTTTTGTGGGGAGTGCACATCCCTCGGTGAAGTAGAAGGCAAAGGTTGGCCCTTCCAATAATGGAGGGCATAAGAGGAGCCCACCTTCTCTAAAAGGTGGTCTTGCACTAGCTTGTTTTGTCCTAGTAACAGAGCAAGCCTCAACTTCCCCTGAGGTAAGACATGGAACTCTTATAAAGTGCATGTTTAACTCTCTAGATGAATTCTAGACCTTGTCAACAATCTTCATGAAATCACTGACCATAGCTCCACAAGAGCCAAGCAGAGAAGACCTTGTGGTGCCTTCTTCATTATCCCTTGTTGTGGGAGGGTCAGAAGCTCCCCCCTTAATATTCCACCATTGCATGCTCATCCTCCTTCCCCTTACAATGATCTAGATTGGAAAGCGGGCAACCTCTTGGTCGATGAGTGTTAGGGGGAGGCCTCTTCTTTATCTTTAGAGTAGATGTGTTCCCCCATGATTATGCTATGTGTTCCTAGATGACCCTTTGCACCCTTATTGGTGCTTAGATATAGGAGTGATTTTGTGTCATAAATTTTCTTCTATTTGTATCATCATTCTTCCATGTTTGTGTTTGATTTTCAAAAATTGGGGATGATGTAAAGTGTTGGGGGAATTTAGGCTTCCCTTCTATGTTGACCCAATTTTTAATTTTTACTTTGTCTTCTTGCGCATTCTTCACATGGTTTGATATAGTAGGGGTTGATGATAGTTCATTAATATACTATTACTATACCTATATATATTTGTGAGCAACTCTAACCCTAAAATATCAGATCACCCCTGTGCCCTTTGTTTGTGATGCCTGTCTCTTTTTCATTTTATTTTATCTTTCTCTCTTATTTTCTTGAGTTGTGATTTTGTGGTGCCTATGTGTTGTCCCTAGTGTGCATGATAATATCACAACAGTGACATCTCGCTATGTCTCGCGGGCCACAACATCTCTTCTTCGTTCTTGCTTTTCTCTCCTTAGGTTGTCGCATGCCTCTGAATTCAACACACACCACCCTAAGTGGGGGCTATAACATCAACCTAAAATGCATATTTTGTGAACAAATATTTTCTTGAGAATTTGTGCAAACTTTTTTTTAAAATCGCATTTTCGACTTGGACCCCTAATGGAAAGTGTTTCCTTAATCATGGGTTCATAAAGAAAGAGCTTGAAAGATTTCCTCTAAGGAGGGAGTAATCTTTTTGTGTGGGAGGAACCTTGACCTTCCCCTCATGAGGGGGAATTTTCTTCCTTTTGAATTCCTTGATGAAGTGAACATCTTTTGAAAGGATTCCTTGACGATGAATCAATTTGAGAGAAAAAATATTTCTTGCACTTTCAAATAGTGCGTTGCTTAAGTGGACCCATTTTTCATGTCGAGTTCCTAAGGGACCCCTTTGAAAGCTTTCCAACTTGTTGATGGTCTATACAACTATCCACTCACTTGCCTACATGGATGCTTTGTGTTTCTTGACATGTTTTACTTGTAGATTAACATGTCGCTTCATAGGTGTGCCTGTGAAGCCACTTTCCAACTCTATGGAGTCCCATTTTTTGGGTTTCCCTCATGTGAGAGATCTTGGGGATACCTCCTTTTAGGTTTGTGGGCCTATAAGGTGCTTAATTTTTTGGGTTTCCTCCATGCAAGAGATCTTGGAGGTTGCCTCCTTGCAGGTCTACTTTCATCTGGGTTTCCTCCTGTGAGAGATCTTGGGGGACACCTCCTTGCAGGTCTATAGGCAGTAAGGTGATTTTTTCTCTTGGCTTCCTCCATTTGAGAGATCTTGGAGGTCACCTCCTTAGAGGTCTATATGCATATAAGGTGCTTGTTTCTTTGGGTTTCCTCCATGTGAGAGATCTTGGGGGATACCTTCTTGCAGGTTTGTGGGCATGTAAGATGCTTATATCTTGGGGCTTCCTTCATGTGAGATATCTTGGGGGTTGCCTCCTTGTAGGTTTGTGGGCTTGTGAGAGGCTTTCATCCTGCAGTATTTTTCCTTCGTTGGTCTGAGAGCCTTCAGTGTACTTTGTCCAACTTCATAGTTATATAGGGCTATGTAGCCTTTTGTTTGAAACTCCTCAGGGAGAGTACTTGCAAAGTCCTTTTCCTTCCTTGCACTTTCGAGTTTTCCAAATCATGGTATGATTCCTCAATGGTTCATGTATAAATTTCTAACCTTACTAACTCTTTAACCTACTTTACCAAAGCACTCATCAGTATTTGTGCTTGCTAAAGTGGGGGAAAAATTAGGAGCGAATTTGCACCCCTTACACAAATTCCCCTTTCACATACCCTCACCTTAGAAAATCAAATCTAAAGGTGAAATTTCACATCACCCAACTTCCTTCCATCCACTTGGCATTTTTCCATTGTCTCAATGAGAGAATATTTGTTAGAGACATGCACATGATGCACAAAGGTCCATGCGGCGTGCTGCCATCCTTGATAGATTCCTACATTTGAAGTTGGTAGAGATACTACACTCCTAATTGGGGATGAATTGCCTAAAAATTCCTTATTATTCCTCATTCTTTCTTCAAATTGATCCATTCTCACTTCATTTCATCTCTTACAATTTCTATACACATTCTCAAGCCATCTCTTAGCACTTTTAGCATTCACTTCATTCTCAAGAAATACTTCAACACTCAATTATAGTAGCAGCACTCCATCAACTCCACATAGCAAGTGTGAAAAAATTCATAGAAGCATGAGTTTGAGTCTTACGAGACCTCCCTTCATCATAGTTGTGGTTGTGGTGACCTTGCCAAGTCCATATTCTCCTCCATTGGCTAGTGAGGTTTTGGGTGGAGGTGGAAAAATTTCACTCCTCTCCTTTGTGATTTGGTTGGGTAGCATTCTATTGTTTTGTAGTGTTTCTATTCTCTCTTCTTTCCTTTATCACATATTTCTACTTTGTTGCTTTCTGGTTCTCTGTTGAGGTGGAAACACCAAAATGGGGGTTTGATTGAGGCAAGCCCCTATACAGTCCCAACAATTTTCCCTCTTGCTTGTGTGTAGGAGGACATGCATGTGGAGATAATTGGAGAATAGACACTTTTATGATATTATATTCATCACCCTAGCCTTTATTTATTTGCTTTATCATCTTCTTCTCTATTTCTCATACTTTATCATTCTGTTTCCTATCAAAACCAACTAGCTGGGCTGTTAGTTTTTGAGTAGTTTGTATTGTGTTTAGTATTTTTTGATTGTACATATGACAACACATCTAAGAGATGCCATCATATCTTGTTGTCATCCTATAATCGTGCTACTATCCTTATATAGAGAACTGTTTGAGACACAATACCAACTCCATAAACTAGCTTTCCTAGCTCGAACCTGAGTTCAGGATTTGTAGGGTGGTAGAAGTATGTTATAGTGCTCATCATTCTTGATCCTTACCCTAAGACATCCTTTAGAGTGAGGTAAGTTAGGGCAGCCCTCTACTCTTGGCTCTCCGTGACTTGGAGCCTTGACATGGTTGGTCCCCCTCTCTTACACTACACATGTATCTGTTTCCTAAGTTTCTAGAGGATATATTTAGCATGCAAAAATATTATAATGATAGAAGGTTCTTTGTACACGCTTTTCAACCTATTAGTGTTTGAGACTTGTGTGATAACGACTAGTAGCATACAAAATTCAAATCTTGTGTGTGGTGTCAAGATATGACCTAGTGAAGGTTCCTATGGTAGTGCATGAAATCATGTTCTTTTGATAGAAACAAAAAGTGGTTTTGGACTGATCTATTATATGTTTCATGTATTTTGAATTTAGGCCCACCTTGTATCATCTTGTTTATTTACAGACCCCTAGTTGGAATAGAAGAAGTGTTAATACAATTTCATGTATATATTTCTTTGTTGCATGAATGCATAATGTGAATCATTTTTGTAAGGAATAAATTGAAGAGAAGTTGGTGAATATACAAGGAGATGATTGTGAATTCAAGATATTTGCATCTTAGTGTGTGCAAAAATATAAGAAGATCATAGGAAGTGTGGAAAAGTGTTTGTAGCTAGTTAAAAAGTGTATGAGATGTGTTCAACTATATTTGGAGGTTTACAAGATTTATCTTTGTAATTTGGTAGGACTGGTGTTCTACCTATTGTATTGATTCAATTGGGGATTGGCATTTCCACTAGGTTGGTGCCTACAGATACAATAGGGGATTGGTATCTTCCATAGGTTGGTGCCTACTTCACATTGTAAATTCACTTGTTATATTCTTGCTTTGTGAGGCTGGATTTGGACAGTAGATCCAAGAAGCTATTCTCACTATGGTTTTTCCCATCTTGGGCTTCCATGTACATTTGGTGTTCTCTTGTGTGAATGTGTACTCTTGATGTTGCTTAGTTAATGGTTGTGATGATTAAAGTATTCTAATATGTGTATTTGAGTTAAGAGTTTTAAATAGATTTGATCTACTGATTCACCCCCCTCTCAGTAGATTGTGTGCCCTTCAGAGCCAAGTTCCTTTGAAGAAGCCTAACAACTTAAGGTAGTTCTAGGATGACACAATTAATTTCTTAGGAAGGGTTGTCTACAAATAAAGAACCACTCTTTGATGGGTCCAATTTTTCATTTTGGAAAGTTAGGATGGAGTCCTACTTGATGGCTCTAGGACTGATATCTAGATGCTAGTTTTAGAGGGATACGAGACTCCTGAAAAAACCTCCTAGGGATCAGGTTGGAATGAAGGCTTGTGAAACTAATGCTAAGTCAATGAATACTATTTTATGTGGATTGACTAATTTTGAAATTGTGAAAGTGATGTAGTGTTAAAAAATGAAGGAAATATGGGAAAAACTACACACCATCTATGAAGGTGATGACAAAGTCAAAGAGGCAAACTTGCAAACTCATAGATCTCAGTTTGAAAGCCTAAAGATGAAATAGGATGAAAAAATTGCACATTCCTACTCTAAGTTGATGAAGTTGTCAACTATATCCAAGGTATTGATGAGGAATTGAAAGAAAAGAATGTTGTGAAAAAGATACTTACATCTCTTCCTAGAAGGTTTGATTCTAAAGTCTCTACAATTGAACAAGCTAAGGATCTGAATGGTTTGAAGATGACTCAACTGTATGGAATTCTAACTTCTTTTGAAATGAGATTTCAAAGTGAGGATTCTATAAGGAAAGAGGCAACATTAAGAGTATCTAAGAATTAAGTTGATCAAGATTTTGATATTGGATAAGATCCAGAGGAATCCAATTTTGTTAGAAATCTACAAAGAGGTTCTAGTAAGTTTAAAGGAAAGCTACCTTTTAAATGTTTAGATTTTGGTGAAGTAGGACATTTTATGGATAAGTGTCCTAATAACGAGTCTAACAATGTTGAGAAAAAATATGGGAAAAAATCATCTCCGAGAAGGAATAAAGGTCAGTGGAAACAAAATATTTTCTATACCAATGAGGAAAGCTACTCTACTAATGAAGAACATGAAGATATCTCTGTAGATGAAAAGGAAAAAGTTGTATTCATAGATTTTGAAACTAATGAGGAAGATACAAAAATTGATTCCAGAAACAATGAAGATGATGCAGATCTTGTGGAAGAATTGATATGTGCTGGAAAAGAGATTAAGAGATAAAGAAGATAATTGTAGAAGAAGTGAAGGCTAAAGAAAGCGTATCTTTGGACTTAGAGAAAGAAAAAAAGATGATTAATTTATCTATTTTTCTATCTATTATGTATTAATTGTGTTCAATATTTTTCATTTCATTTTAGTTTTTGCATGTCATTTTGTTTCATGCTTCTATTTTGTGATTAAATTCTCTTCCTCTTGCAAATAAAACTCATTTTTTATTTTTTCTTGTCTCTCCATTCTCTTTCTTGATTTTGGAATTCAAGGTCTTTTGCCTCCCTTTCTCTTTTTATTTTTGGTCTTTTTAATTAATTTTTTTTGAAGTTCGCTCATTCTCCCCTTCCCACACCCCTCATCTTTTTATCTACCCAGGCCTACTTATTCATTTTACACTTCTCTCTCTCTTTCTACATTATGCATCCTCATGATGGATCATGGAGTATGATATGAAACATTGATGTAAAAATTGACACACAGTTTTAATCTAGAAATCATATTACATTACTACCATGGACTATGGAGACTTCATGCTTTTAATTATATGATTATTGATTTCAAGGACTAGGTGGAAGAAGCAAAAAGGATTGAAGAATTTCTAACTAAAAGACTGTAGTCAATGGACAAGGATTGTGAGAAGCTTGAGGTAGAAGTTGTGTCAATAAGACTAGAGCTTGAGAAGGTGAATCTTTAACTACAATTGAAGTTTGAAAAGAGTACTAAGACTCTAGATTAGATATTGGGATGGTAGAGATCTCCTCATGTCAAAAATAGAATTAGTTTTGATAATTAGAAGAAAAAAGGGACAAAACAACTAGTGAAGTTTGCTAAAGCAAGTTCGGAAGTGATTGGTTCTAAAATAACAAAGTTTGAAAGAGATATTGCAAGTGATGAAATCAAGACACAAAATGACGAATTTATTCAAGTTTAGAAGAAGAGTAGAAAATCTAGAAGATAGGGATACAACACCAAATTTAATTACTCTTTTTTTGTTATTGTTTTAATTGTAAAAAATTTGTTCTTAAGTTCATGGACTATAGAAAAGCATTAGTAAGAAGAAATATTTCTTTTAGCAATAATGCATTTGTGCCTTTGTACAATTTTAACATCATTTGCTACAAATGCAATAATTTTGGACACATTTCTAGGAATTGCAAAATAAATTTTGTGAGTCCTCCTATGGCAAAAACAAGAATAAAAGGATCATAATGTAGAAGTCATGAAGTTTCGAAGAAGGTTTTGAAAGAGAAAAATTTAGATGTAAATCAATGATTTCTCAAATTGCTCTACATGCTTAGAAAGAGAAGAATATGTGGATCATAGACAATAGATGTTCAAGCCACATGAGTGGAGATAAAAGAAATTTCATGAATTTCAAGAAATTTGAAGGAGGTTTTGTGACTCTTGGAAAGAATTTTATTGCCAAAATCACCGGTAAGGGTACTTTGAGTCTTGATAGTGGTAGGATAAAAACTAATGATGTTTTGTATGTTGAAGGACTAAAACATAATCTTCTAAGTGTTAGTTAGATGTGTGATAAATTTTACAAGCTATCCTTTAGTGTTGAGGGTTGTGACATCAAGAAATCAAGTACTAGAGAATTGATTGTGGAAGGAAGCAAGAGACAATGACATATATCATCTCAGCAAGCTGAATGGAAAAAAATGTCTTACTGTGCAGAGAGAAGAAATTTGGATTTGGAATAGAAGATTAGGAAATATTAATTTTGATGACATTGTAAATATTAGCTTAGGAGGAATGGTCACGAATATGCCAAATATTAAGAATACTTAATCTATCAGCTACAAACCATGTCATGAAGGAAAATAGATAAAAAATAGATTTCCTGCTGTAATGTAGAAAATTGTATACCTTTACAATTTTACATTATGTTCCCCCCCCCCGATTTATTGGACTTGATTAAGCTTCTAACGTACCAAAATTATTCATTCTAAATGATAAATTTTATCTTTTTCCTAAGGGGAACTAGCATTGAATGAAAACATCCAATCACTAAATTTCCCCCAAAAATGAGTGTCCCAGAAACTTGGGCTAGGACCCATTCACCCAAGGGTGAATGGGTCCCCTTTTTTAGCTAGGACCCATTTTTGAATATGTTTTTGGCAGCATTTTAACATCCAAAATTCAAATTGCAAGTGCTAGATTTTAGAATCTAATGTTTTAAGAAATTGGATAAACACCTATGGGTGTGTGCACCAATCTGTGACACAAAATGGGTGCCACTTTTGTGATTTTACATGAAATGGGAATTTGGTGAGCACCAAATTTGGTGCTCACCAAATGGCTTGGATGACAGATCCTAAGGCTCGATATTCCAAAAATTTAAATAATTTTGGCACTCTTCATTTAGCGAGTGCCACATTTGGCGCTCACCAAATGTGAAGCATGAATTTTATAATGAATTTTTGTGAACTTTTTCTTCTTCTCTTTCTCTATTAGGGAGACTATATACATGAAATAAACATTTAAGTATAAATTGAAATTTACATATGGACATTTAATTTTTTATAATTTAAGTTATATTTCATGTATATAGTTTTGGGATGTTTGAGAGTGTTTTCAAATCTCTAGGAGATAATGCAAATTCTAGTTTTTGGAAGATTTTAAAAATTTCAAAATTAGTCAAATTTCAGTAATCAGGAGGTCAAATTTTAGTAGTTATCAAGTTGTATCTTTCTCTCTCACTCTCTCCTTCTCTCTCTACTCTTTATCTCTCCATTCCCTCCCTCTCTCTCCCTTCTGAGTCTCCCCTCTCTCTCTCTCTCACCCCTCTATCTCTTCCCTACATCTGCCTCCCTCCCTCCCCTCTACTTCTCTCTCTCTACATATCCTTTCCTCTCTACTTATCTTTATCTCCCCTCTCTCTCTCTTTACCTACCTCTCCCTCCATCATTCTGTATCTCACCTATGTCTCCCTCCCTACCTCTTTCCCTCTCTACTCTATATATCTCCCCTCCCTCCCTCTACCTACATCTCTCTCAATCTCTATCCCTCTCTTCCCCCTCTTTCTCTCTAACTCTCTCCTCTTTATCTCATAATTATATCTACCTCCCTCTCACTCTCTCATCTCTATCTCACCACTATCTCTATCTCTCTCTATCTCTCTCTCACACAAACCTTTATCTCCCTCCCTAACTCTCCCTCCCTCCATTCTTCCCTATCTACTTCTCTCTATCTCTCCTCTCCCTCCCTCTCTCAACCTCACCCTTTGTCCCCTTCTTTTTGTCTCTCCTCTTAGTCTCTCTCACTATTTTCCCTCCCTCCCTCACCCCTCTTTCTATCTCAATTTCTCCTTTTCTCTATCTCACCATTCTCTCTCTCACTCTCACACACACCTCTATCTCCCTACCTACCTCTCCCTCTCTCCCTCCCCTCTCTACTCTCTATCTCTCCTCTCTCTATTTCCCTATCTATACCTACCTCTTTGTCCATCACTCTCTCTCTCTCCATCCCTCTCTATCTCACCTATGTTGCATTCCCTACCTCTGTAACTCTCTACTATCTATCTCTCCTCTCCCTTGCTCTACCTACCTCTCTCTTTGTCTCTCTATCCCTATCTATCTCTCTCACTCTCTCCTTCTCTCTATCTCACCATTATCTCTATCCCTACCTCTCACTCCCTCTCTAAATCACCATTATATCTCTCTCCAACTTTCCCTCCTTCCCTCTCACTCCCTCCTCTCTAAATCACCATTCTCTCTCTATCCCACTTTCCCTCATTCCCTCTCTCTATCTCACCTATCTCTTTCTAACTCTCCTTCCCTACAACATCTCTCTCTCTCTCTTTATCTCTCTTTCTCATTCTCTCCTTACCTCTAAAATCTATATCTCACCACTCTATCTCCATATCACTCTCCCTCATCCCCTCTATCTCTCCTATCCCTCCCTTTCTCCTTCCCTCTCTACCTACCTCTCTCTCCACTACCTACCACTCTCTCCTTCCCTCTCTACTATATATCTCTCCCCCCTTCCCTCTCTACTCTTTTTCTCTCTCTCCTCCTTCCTCTCTCCATCATTTTCTCTCCTTCTCTCCTCTCTACCTCTCTCACACACTCACCTTTGCCTCCTCCTTTCCTCTCCCTCCATCCCTCCCCTATATACTTATCTCTATCTATCATCTCTCTCTACATTTTCTTCCCTCTCTACTTATATTTATCTCCCATCTCCCTCTTTACCCATCTCTCCCTCCATCACTCTATATCTCAACTATGTCTCCTACCTACCTCTTTCCCTCTCCACTCTCCATCTCTCCTCTCTCTCTCTCTCTCACACACACACACACACACTCACCTCTATCTCCTCCCTACTTGTCCCTCCATCTCCTCTCTACTTATCTCTACCTCTCCTCTCTCTATGTATCCTTCCCTCTCTACCTATATTTATCTCCCCTATCCCTTCATCACTCTATATCTCACCTATGTCTCCCTCCCTACCTCTTTCCATATGTACTCTATATCTCTCCTCTCCCTCCCTCACATGTCTCTCTCTCTCCTCCCTCCCACCCACCTTCCCTCTATACTTATCTCTATATAATCTATCCATATATACCTCTTTCTCTCTCCCTTCATCCCTTATTACCTCTCAATTTCTCCACCTTCCTCCTTCCCTCTCTACTTATCTCTCTATCACCTCTCTCCCTCTTCTTCCTTCCCTCCCTCCCTCTCTCTCTCTCTCTCCCCTTCACCACTCTCTCTATCTCACCTCTCTCTCCCACTCTCCCTCCCCATATTTATTTCTCACTCTTTCCTCCCATCTCTCTCCCTCCCTCCATCCCCCTCTTTGTCTCTCACTCTCCTTTCCTCCTTTCTCAATTTTGTCTCTCTTTTATTTCTTCTAGATCCCACCTCTCTCTCCCTCCTATCCATTCTTCCATGTTCAATTTTATCTATCTCCTCTATCTCTTATCTCTCATTCATATCTTTGTATCTCTCTTTCCTTCCTCCCACCCACCTTCCTCTTAATTCTTCTATCTTAACTCCATCCTCTATACCTATTTCTCTCTCCTCCTCCCTCCTCCCCTTTAATTTCTCTCTATCACATCTCTCTATCATCTCTCTCTCTCTCAATTCTCCCTTCCTCCCTCTCTCTCTTTCCTTCCCTATCTACTCCATTTATCTCACCTCTCTCTCCCTACCTCTCCATCCCTACCTTCTCTCTCCCCCTCCCCCTCTTTCTCTCTCACTCTCTCCCTCTCTCTCTCTCCCATATTTCTCTCTCATTTCCTCTCTAATTCTCTTTATCTCACCACTGTCTCTCTCCCTCCTCACTCTCTCTCCTCCCTCAACCCTCTCTCTCCATATTTAACTCTCTACTTATTTGCATCACATATCTCTATTA